>JAQQZT010000020.1:8039572-8054504 GCA_030068275.1 Clarias platycephalus | reverse complement strand
CACACACACACACACACACACACACACACACACACACACACACACACACACACACACACACACACACACACAACTTATGATCATAAAGTTTAATTGTTGGGTCCAGGCCATTCAAATTATTTAACTGTACTTACTGTATATTATTTAGCATTTACTGAATAATATGAATTATGCAATGTCATACATAAAATTAAGTAACTGTTATTGCAGTGATTAATATCACGGAAGGTAAAAATAATCTAAAACACTTTTCATTTTTGTGACAATTATATCAAACTGATATAAAATATGCTTTGTAAGGATGACAGTGACAGCATTTCCATAATTATCTCTAATTAGGAGATTTATTCAGAGAATTCAATTAAATTTAAATAATGTATTTATAGCTGTAAGTTATTTATTCAGTAGATTTATAAACAGATTTATAAACTGATTTATAAACAGATTTGTACTGGTAGCATCAGCAATATCTTTAACTGCTTTTAAAGTGCTGGTGATATTTCATGATCTATGAGCCTCTCACCTTGATACCAGCGATGATCTCTCTGCGGAGTTGGCTCGATCCCACGGCTTCTTTGCACCATCTGCAGGTTAAATAAACCATAGCAACAAAAACATTTACAGGTTAATTGACAGCAGCAGTCTCTCTTGCATGTATTATTTAAAATAATATGAATTTATCGTCCGCATGACTCAATTAAGTTAATGATTTCATCATGACCTTTTGACATTGTGTTATAGGATAATGAATTAGAACGGGATATGGTATAGAGGATATGTTTATATTTTATTTACTGAACAGGGACAATATACATAATTCATCAGATTTGGCCAAATGGATCGTTTTCATCTGCTCTCTTGTAAAAAAAATTACAAAACACATACCTGCATTCTGTCCTCTAGACATTGGAGAGGAATTTGCATCATCCTGTAATAAAGCACAGTTGTCTTAAATGTTTCTTTCCAGCAACAGGAACTAAAATAGGAACTAAAAAAGTTAAAAATTTCACAAGAAAAAAAATACACCTCAGTACTTACATTTTGGCAGTCTCCGCTTTCCGCCGCTTTCCGTCTGTAAATTCAAAAGTGCAAAAGAAATTGTTCCAACAGTACTTTGCAAAACCAAAAAATATCACGTTTGTTCTGTTTTTAGAAATTACATTGGTCCTGACCTTCGTGCCAGCAGGGCATTCATCTCCTCCATCAGGCCCCCACCACCTCCACTTGTCCGATTGGCATCGTTTTTGGCTCCTGAACTCTCATCAGACTGTAATCAAACAGGGAGGTAACGATTAATACAGCATCACCTTCATGTACAGAGTACCTCCACCGTGCTACATGCATATACAGTACAGGTAGGTTTCAGGAGATCATCTGCCTGACATCAGCTCCAGTCCCCAATGTTACTAAACCACTAACAAACTGAGCATGTACATGCTGAAACAAGTTTCATTGTAGCAGTGGTGATACAGAATTTTTAAAAAGTTTGTTTTGTAATTCATTCATAGTCAAAGATGAACTGACCCTCTGCACTCGGCGCAGTTTGGCGCCGGCGATCATGGCGGCGAGGCCGGTGGGTCCGTGCGCATCCTCATGGTGATGATGACCTCCATACCCATCTCCACCCAGAGGTAATGGGGGTGGAGGAGGAGGAGGGGCTCCCACTGTTGGAGGCGGAGGACCAGGAAGGGCAGGGGGAGGAGGTGGAGGCGTGCATGGCCCTCCAACTGACATGACGGGTGGCACTATACTTGGAGGTGCCACCGAGAGCACAGCGGGATGTCCCTGAAACGGGGAGCCTGTTAAAAAATGGAATAATAAAGGAAATGTTAAAAAGGGTTACACCATAAGGATGGCATAAAAAGACAGGTAGCAGAATTCCGTTCATACATGGCAAATATGCTCAGTCTATTTTTCAGTTCCTCATTTCCTACCTGAGTTGGACGAACGTCGCTCTCTCTCAATATGTGCCTGCATTTGCTGTTGCTGCTGCTGTTGCATCTCCATCTGCCTGCAGAGCACACATGCAATTTATAGAGTCAGAGAGCAGAGTATATAATCTGCATTACAATCAGCTCAATACCATGCAATTAGTGTCATGCAATAAGACCTCACCATTCCTCACTCAGCAATGAGCAATGAGTTTGGGCCTGTTCAGAATTACTTTTACATGAGGATCTGGAGTAATTTAATCTCATATGTACACAAATGTATTTGCTACAGGTTGGCAGTGTGTCTGTTTTGAAGTATTAAAAATTCTTCATCTTCAGTAAGTGCTTTATCCTAGTCCGAGTCATGGATTCATGGTGGATGTTGGAAACATTGAGGTGAAAAAACACCCTGGATGGGCTGACAATTCACGGCACATACAGTACATTCATATTTATGGCCAATTTAGTGTAACCATATCTGTATATTTGGATAATTTTTGGAAGAAGGGAGGAAAAGAACCAAAGAACTGAAACCTATAAGATGAAACCCATAAGGAGAACATGCAAAATGCCCAACGAAAAATAACCTTTAGCTTAGGATGAAAACTTGAGACACTTAGTGTAGGATCAAACCTGAGACCCTGAAATTGTAAGGTGCCAATGAGACACTGTGCTGCCAACTACACATGACATGCTGGTACCCTCAGGACTGTACAGAAAGTCATCTCTGCAGTTTTACAGACCAACCTTACACAACGTTCATTTTTGGTCCAGATCTTGTGTTGAGACGAACCACTCTGTGAAGTCTTCTCCAGCACATCTTAAATGAGGTCTTTTAATAGGGTCAGGACTCTGTGGTGGTTCATTCATGTGTGAAAAGGATTGCTCATGCTCCCAGACCCACTCTTTCACAATTTGAATCCAGGAACATGGTCAAACCATTAGTCAATAATATATATGTAATGTAAGATGTGATAATCTGCTCATTCAGTACATTCGGGTCTTCATTCTACTGCCAATTTAATATTGATGAGCCTAAACCTGACCAGCTGAAGCAACCACAGATCATAACTTCATGCTTGAATGCATGATCATCTGCAACTTCACAATGCAACTTCACTCAGACTCACTCACTCATCTTCTATACCGCTTTATCCTGTATAGGTCGTGAGGGGCCTAGAGCCTTTCCCATGAGACTTAGGACATGAGGCAACTTTATTTCATGATTCATTAATGATATTTTTCTCACCACATTGCTTTCACGAAGTACACGCTTCAGCACTATCCTTCCATGTTTTAATTACGCATGGAACAGTTTTTGACCCAATTCTAGTTACTTACAGCAATCTCCTTAGTTGCTTTCTCTGCTTGCCATAGGCCAATAATTTGGCTCTTCTCCAACACATCTTTGTATTCACCGCCAAGGGATACGTCTTACTACATGGCAGTTTAATAAATGAGAAGCTACTTAGTGCAACAGTTAAGGATTTTAAATTCAAACATATTAATCACTGCAGTAATTGTCCTATCCAAGCTCTTAAATATTTGCTTATTGAAATCCAGCAGTGTATAATCTGTTCATTAGGAGATCATGAGACAGAAAATATCGCATCAGAAGAAATATTGCATTTCTGTAGGTCGTTTAAGTGGCTGTTATAACAAGAGCAGCAGGAAACCAATAAAGAATACCAGTGATTGTGGTTTCTATAAATAAAGTTCCTTTGCATAATGCAAACATGCTGATCCCTTGCAAAAGGAAGACCACCACCCTAAGAAGCAAATTTTGTGTTATTACTGTGTTATTCCGAATGCTTAAAAAATGTTTTCCAAGTTATAGGCTTTTACACAGAACCATTAAAGGTTCCTCTTGTACAAGAAGCAAAATGAAACTTTAGGGTGATAGAGGGAATCTTTTTAATAAGAATACATTGAATACACATATAATTTTGTGAGATTAAGTAATAAGAACATTATCGCAGGTCAATAGCCTTTTGCAGGAATGTCCCTTTATGACTTTTCATCTACACACAACTGTTATTCTGCTACATTATATCAAAAGATACATGTTCGATTGTTTTGCCAGCACTACATGTTCCAAATGATAGTTGTTAAAAAGACACACACAACACCAGACCCTGTTAACTGCAAAGAAATGCCAGACTTTCATTCTTTCATCTTTTCATCATCGTTGGACCTCAAGAAGCAGCTTTTATGTATGTCCTTCTAGATCTGTCACCCCCACAATTTCTATTCTGGTGCTTCTCGTTAAGACTGACTGAGTCATCCGCATGTTAAACAATCATGCAGGAGAACCATGTCTATTACTTTGCATAACGAATGACTCTTACATCTCATTGTGCGTTTCACATCATTATGCTGCAGTTACTGTATAAGCAGACGCTTACCTTCTCTGCACCTCCAGCTCTTCGGCTGTGGGGCCGTTCTGTACCGGGCGCTGAACTGCTGGACCTGAGAACAGAAGGTTGAGAAACAGATGATTAAAAGTTAGATTTTTGCTGTTTTTTTTTTGTTTTTTTTTTAGAAAACTAATATACAAAGGGTTCAGGATTGTGCAGTGTAGAGTGACATATCCTTTTTATCAGCACAATCTAGGCTATATGATGAACTGAACTTTATTACATTTTAACCAAATATACAAACATGACTGAAAAAAAGAAAAAGAAATGGAACACATCGGCAAAGAAATACCTGAAAAACTTTCATTCTACCTGACATATCCAAAAACAAAACCCAAATACACAGTTTGATGTCTGAAACCTCCTCTTAATGCAAGGCTCCCATATAAGCACTTTTTTTTCAAGCTGCCGGCACAGATCTGCACCTCTTGGGTTTTAAGGGTTAAATGAACAAATAAAGAATAAGTTCTGACTCTTTAGGGATTAGCTAATATTCGTCATTTCTGCCTGACCTTTGGCCTAGGATTTTGATGTTGTTATGGCAGTATACTGACTCACTCATAAGTCTAACTTAGACGGGGGTACACCCTGGACAGGGTTCCAATCCATTGCAGGGCAAACACACATTCTCACACTACGGGCAATTTGTGAACAGCCCGGAGGAATCCCCACAAGCACAGGGAGAACATGCAAACTCTATGCACACAGAGGCGGGAATCTAACCTGGCTGCAAATCGAATCTGGGACCCTTTAGGGGGCTGCAATATTTAATCAAAGCAACCCCTCTTACATTTTTTAAACCTTATGTGGATGCTGGTACCTCAGCAAATGTGCATTTTCCAAAATTATGTGTGACTAGATTTCATGTATAGACATCGCATTGATCTTTTAGTAGTAGAAATACCAGATGATTCCTACGTACCGCAATGTGCTTTCAGACAATGCATTATTTTGAAAAGAATATTGTCTCTGTGAGGCCAATATATCTGCCATTGCAGACTTTTTCATAACCTTACTTCACAAAGTAAAGTTCATAACCTTGCTTCACAGGTAAACAAACATGGCTAAAGATCCAGACTTTCAGGCCACACTGTATAGTAAATCAACTACAGAATCCTCTACTGTAGCGGATTCTGAATGTCAGGTTCTGGAATGAATGCAAGACTGGATGTAAGTACGTACAGTATGTAATTAGTTATATGATTATTTACTTTTGTTTTTCATGCTCATGGCTATGTTGTGTATCCTAACAAACAAATGAGATTAGTATTTTATTTCAGGGTCGTGCAGATGGTGCAGTGCCCTCTGGCTGTCACACTGTGTTTTGCGATAATGATCTAGGCTTGGCAGAAATTCATACGGAGATTAAAGCTCCAGTCTGTTTCATGTCTGCATGTCTGGGACAAAAAAACCAAACAAACAAAACAATAACACAAATACAAAGGTGGATTGCCATCTGTGCGTTAGAAATGTATGTACAGTATGTATTCAAATATAAACAACTATTCTTTTTTAATCGTCATGATAAAATAGGAATATTAGTACAGTATGGTTGATTTATGATAACTAATGTATACTGATATACTTTGGAATGTTGGTTAGAGGAAGGAGGTACACAGGATTCCATGAAGACTAACAGTAGAGGCGGAGATAGAAATACACCTCATTACTGCTACATAATCGCTGCACCTGCTGCCAGTAACTTGGTTCTAAATATACAGAAATATAAAGAACTTTTGGTAAAAATAAAAATATCTGTGATGGATGTGCAATGGTGGCTTTTAGGTAACTGACAGCTATGAACAGGTTATATTGTCTGTAATTGATGCATTGAAATTGGTAATGCCAGTCATTCCGCAGGATCAAATGTCAGCCTTAAAAAAAAAAAGAAAGCCTGAACTGTTTTTTTTTTTTTATTTGACTTTTTTACTGTTAAACACTGACAAACACATGACATAATATAACAAAACATTACATGTAACACAAATGCAATCATGCTTGAAATATAACACAAATTAGGCATGTACTTGCATGTACCTGTAAATATTTGTAATATATTAAGGTGATTATGTGTGACAATGAGCATTGTTAAAATTGCTATATAAATAACACTAAAACTGAATATTAAAATTAAGAGCAAAAACAAGCTCTAAATAAAGTAATCAACTATTATCTTTTTTTCTCTTTGTGTTGTATATAAAGCCTTTGTTGTATGTTTACATTACGTTTACATTTGTTTACAAAATCATTTACATTCAAACTCAACATCAAAAGTTAACATTAACCTGTACACTGTTTGAACTTATGGAGTTCCTGCTGATCTGTATGCACTGTCACTGTCCAATATAGTCTACACATGGTGGATATTTTTGTTACCAAATTGATTTTAATCTATTTGACATATGTAATTCAAACAAGTGCATAAATAATTAATCATTTTAATTTTCATCTCTATTTCTGGTTGGTAATGTTATCCTTTCTTAAACTACGCTTCTAAAACTTCCCCAATAATTATTTTTTCAACATATAATATTATTTAGAACAGTTGAGCAGTTTATTCCATGGCTTTAGAGGTTTAGAGTTATCTAAACCCTTTACAAATCCTGATTAGAAAGATAAAGACAGAAGGGAGACAGAGAGCAAGCAGTACCTACAGGACATCTTGAAGAAGAAAAGCCGGCCTTGGCATATACACAAACACCCACAGACCAACCCGCTGCTGATCATAGTGCACTCGGGCGATTCATCCCTTCTCCTTCTCTTTCCTTCTCCTCCTGTCTGTCTCCTCTACACTCCTTCCTGCTTGTCTCCTGTTTCTCTACAGGGTAACCCCATACCTGCCGTGTATCAGCCGGCTAGCGAGTCCTGACCAGCTCATGTTTCTGTCAAGCTCCCTGTGCAGGCGCAGCACCATCCCACACACACCTCCTGACCAACAGAGGGCACTGCAGCTATCTGCCTGGAGGTGTGTGTGGTGACTGTAAATGGGACATGTGGACTTAGCAGTGTAAAAAAAATTCAATTCATTTGTGGTAAAATAATATATTTTTGGAAGCCTGACAATAAGATGTTAAAAGCATTTACATCATATAACTAAAATAAAACATTAGTATTGGTTTTAGACTGAACACTGGTATTGCAGTGGCCCGTTTTCCGAGCAGTTCTTTATATACAAGAGTGCTGTAATGCAGAGATGTATATTGACATGCATGTTGTTTTTATGTTTATACAAGTGGGAGGAAACAGTGTAATATTGAAGAAGAAGAAAAAAAAGAGGAAAGACCATGCTGATTAACAAGGAATGTGTCCTGAATGCTTTTGCATAGATGTATGAAACAATTACTGTTTCATCCATTCATTCTCATTTTAGATGGTTTAAAATACTAATTTGTACACTACATTGTCTCATACTGTATCTCCACACAGCTCCTAGCTCCAAAGTCCTGCGTTAGATCCTGAGCTCAGGTTACTGGTCTACTGAAGTTCCTCCAGGTTCTCCAGACCAATGTTTTAAATATTTTAAATGTCCCATTTAAAATTTTTTTTTTTTTTACTATTTATATAATTTATTAAGAGGTCCCTTAAAATGTGTCTGTTAAAGCTCCACCTGAAATAACCCTCAGATAATGCCCCTTCCAGTGTTTATGTAAATGAGTTACTGCTGTGCCATGCTGAGAATTTCCTTCTTATATGAGGTCACATTAGGGGAAACTGAAATTGGCTTGTTTGAGCCAGTAGGGGAAACTGAAATTGAAGGAAGCAGGGAATGTTTTTTTTTTCCAACGTGTTTTCATTGCAGACTTATCTGAGTTACTAAAAATGACTAAAAAGTGAATTTTGAATGTTAGGTCAACTTTAAAAGAGATCTTTAAAGTTTACCTTTGTTTGACTATATGTTCAACTGCAGCATAAACAAAGGGCAAATCCATATACCATATACAGTAAGAGTCATTTCATTTGGGCTCATGTCATGTAATTGACTACATAATGTAAAACACAAAAAATTTGCTGGAATTTGAAATGTAAGAGCTTCTCTGTTACTCTCACTTACTCATCTAGTATAAAGCTTTATCCTGTACACGGGCTCGTGGGAGGTCTGGAACCTATCCCAGGAGACGTAGGGCATTTGGCGGAGCACACCCTGAATGGGATGCTAATACATTGCAGGGTGCACACACACACACACACACATTCACACACTACAGGCAATTTGGGAACACCAGTTATCCTAATCTGCATATCTTTGGACTGTGGGAGTCGAACCCCGGACCCTGGATGTGCAAAGCAACAGTGCTAACCACTAAGCTCCGTGCCGTCTAGCTTTTCAAATGGTGTGAAGAGCTTGTTTGTAGTCGCCAAACTCAGCCTTGTATGTAGGAAATGAACACTGGCTTCTTCCCCTTGAATTTTCAGGCACTTTCCATTCAGGATAATAGGACACATTAAAGTAACCTAGAGAATATACTACACATAAAAACCAAGCTGCTTGTAATGTGCTCATATCTTCCCAGACCTTATTACACGCTACTGCATTTATTATTTTCTCAGAGGAAGCATTTTATTCTCTTTCTGCTGCAGACTCTTTATTTCTTGTCATTTTATCTCAAGAAGAGAAGGTAAAACCAGAGAGTTTCACTCGAATACTGAACCCAAGGGAAAGAAATACAGCCACTTTGTTTAATTAAGATTAGCACTGTAGTGGGAAAATCCTTCACAGCTATTAACTTGGCAGCCATAATTCTAAATTACCTCCTTATACACACTTTCTGCAACTTTTATGCTTTCCAATGTACTATTCAAAAGTGGCAGATGAATTAAATGCTGAAATCAAGTGTAAGCCCCATGTGTAGCCCATATATAGGGTGTGTGTATATATATATATATATATATATATTAAATTGCCTGGAAAAACTTGGTGGATATCACTGAAACCTGAAGCTAAGAAATGTAGAAAACAACAGGTTTTGACCCTTTTACCTTTAATGTATGAGGGACAAGTCAAACCCAGGACTTGTGATGAAATTTCTCATGAATGAAGGTGCAAAGCCGATACAGCGATGAGTCTTTTAGCCACAGTAAAACATTTGAATGGTACAAATGTGAACATTCAATCAATAAAACCTGATCCTTGGAAATCGAAGGATAACTTCAAGGTAGAAAGTTTTCCTAGTACGCCGGAGCCATGATTCGACTGCCTGCTTCATGTCTAAAACGCTGACCTCCCAGGAACTCCTTAAATGGCCCAAACAGTCCATTCATGGCTCCAGCATACTAGGAAAACTTTCTACCTTGATGGTACCCAAGCACTAGTGAAATGCTGAGATAAGTGCATTAGTGTAGCAGAAGATTATATACAGAAATAAAGGAGGTTTTTACTCTCATAAGTCTGTCCTGTTATTCTCACTCACTCATCGACTGTACCACTTTATCCTGTATACATGGTTGCGAGAGGCCTGGATCAAATCCAAGGAGACTTAAGGAACAAATCGGGGTACATCCTGGACAGGGTGCCAATCCATCACAGGGCACATACACACACTTACACACTCATTCACAGTCAAACTCCATGTACACTGGATCTTGGAGGTGCTAACCACTAAACCGCCTAACAAAAGTCCTGGTTTGATTTGAACGGCACTGAAAAGATTATAGAAAAAATGCTGCAAAATCTATGTATAAATATACGCATAATTTAAGGAATTAAAAAATATTTTATTGGTATAAATGTTATTTATTACCTGTTAAATGCAAATGAAATCAATATATGGCAGATGTCACTATCACTCACTCATCTTCTATACCGCTTTATCCTGTATTCACGGTCATGGGGACCCGGAGCCTATCCCAGGAGGCTTAGGGCACAAGACAGGGTACACCCTGGACAGGGTGCCAATCCATCG
This sequence comes from Clarias platycephalus, assembly GCA_030068275.1. Classification (NCBI taxonomy): domain Eukaryota; kingdom Metazoa; phylum Chordata; class Actinopteri; order Siluriformes; family Clariidae; genus Clarias; species Clarias platycephalus. The sequence goes on along the minus strand of JAQQZT010000020.1, from coordinate 8,044,256 downwards.
CAGGGCACACACACTACACTTCATATCTTTGGACAGTACCTGTGATGTAATGCTCAGTAAACACCTTTAGAGGGCCTCCTGAGCTCCACATGGTTCTGCAGGCTCCCTGCCCAGATTGCTGCACAGTAGAAATGCTTGAGGTGATCAGAACGCTGGTACAGTACAGACGCAGATCACTATGTGTCGTGTAAAATGTGATAAGACCAGCGTCTGCTGCTAATGGTTACTGCGTGTTATTTTGAAACCCCGCCAAATCGTCTAGAGCCCTTTCCAAGAGAAAATCTCATCAGCTGAAAATACATTATGCATGAACACACTGATGCAGATATCAAACACTTCTTCAGGCAACAGGAATGATCACATGGGGATTATTTGCTATTGTCTTGATCCTTCCTGATTAAAACATCCCAATTCTCAGTGACCATCAGTACTGGATTTCATTACAGCCAGGCTTAATCCTTCGCTAGCCACTGCAGACATATCCAATTATACCTCTAACCCTGTCAAAACATATAAAAATCCTGTTTTTTTTCCCTTATATAATATCACACTGGATCTTGTCATTACTTTTCTGGCCCTTTTGCATTTTCCTTGAAGTCAAAAGATAGGGATAAGTAAAGATGAGTATGTAAGGCCAGTGTCGTAATATTTATAAGAGCTCTAGTGGTAATATGCATTTGTGTAACATGTCATATGTGTGTAATGTGCATTGTGGATTTGCTCAATTTGCATCAACAATTTTTTATAATTATGAATGAATGTATGAATCAGTTGAAAAAAAAAATCACAACATGCATTGAGGTATATCTTTTGTTCAGTTGCTCCTACTGTATACAGTTAGGTCCTGGGCAGCAAGGTGGTATAGTGGTTAGCACGGTTGCCTTGCACATCCAGAGTCCGGGTTCGATTCCCGGCCAGGCTCGATTCCCGTCTCTGTGTGCATGGAGTTTGCGTGTTCTCCCTGTGCATGGTGGGTTTCCTCCCATAGTCCAAAGACATGCGGATTAGGCTAATTGGTGTTCGCAAAATTGCCTGTAGTGTGTGAGTGTGTGTGCCCTGTGATGGATTTTCATCCCCACCTTGTGCCCTAAGGCTGTTTGGATAGGCTCCAGAACCCCCGCGACCCTGAATACAGGATTAAGTGGTATAGACAGTGAGTGAGTTAGCTCCAGTTTAAGCTTTTAGTACTGGTATTATGTGGTATTTGCAATTGCAAATCTACATTTACTCAAAATCTTTACTGTCTAACTCAGATGGATGCACATCTGAGAAAATGAATCGTAAAATTCAATGGACTCAAATGATTCAAATCACTAAAGAGACTCAAATTTAACCTTAGTACCCTGTGTGGATTGTTTTTTAATCAAGGTGAATTCAGAAAAAAATGCAGAATCATAATATATCTGACGCATACTTTGCATTAAGTTGTGTAGCTCCATATTTTGAAAGTATTCCACCTGTACATCTTTTAGCACTTAAATGACCTTTTGCGTATCCATTCTGAACTATAACCTGCTGATCTAAACACTTCCTGATCTAGCTGAGCTACCACTGATTATTCATGCAACCTAGTCAACGTGTCCTTGGTACACACTGATGCAGTCCCAGAACCAACAGTTCAAGGAACATGTGATGTAATCCTGTGTATTGCCTTGTGTGTAGGCTCACCTCCATCCTGGGTGCTGAGCACATTAAGGGCGAACAGCATGGCGTTGGAGAATGTGGTGGCCTCCTCCTTACTGGCAAAGTTGAGTCCATACACCTGCCTGGCATCACGCCACTGGTGAAATGTAGGTGTGGCCTGATTATACTTCAGCCCCTTTACAATAGAGTAGTTAATGACAACCTGAAAAAGAAAGAAAGTGAAAGGTCAACAATAAGGTGATGAATGATCATGAATCTGTCCATACTACTTTAATTACTGATCCTACTAAAGTCCCACAAAGTTCTGCATTTTCCCAAAACAGTTGTCCAAGACCTGTTAATACCGTACTACTCCTTCTACTACCACGACTACTACTGTATAATCAAAAGACTATAGTGTTGTGGTCATCCCAGGGACTCATACTGAGCATCCTTTCAACACACTTCTGCTACAAGATTTCTCTAAAGCTCTAAAGCGTGTTCTTAAAAGCAGAAATAAAAGGATCTGAAAGAGTTCACTCGCCTGCTGATCCTGCAGTTTGACTCCCACCACACGGAAGGTGTTGTTGGCAGTGTTGTGGTAGATGTTGATGCGGCTGAAGCCTTGTTGGCCTGGTTTGATGGGCACCCACTTCTTACTGGTGTCATCGTAGACCATCACAGAGGCACGGGCCTGGCAAATACTCTGCTCACTAAAGCACATGGAAAAACAAAGTAGGCATAAATACAGTTGCCTTAAATTACAATTCCATTCACTTTCAAACAATCATAGCAACCAGTGCAAAATTCAGCGGAAAAATGGTGTGTATATACAGTATATATATGCCTTTATCACACACAGCTGGGTAACCGTGCTGCATTAGGGTCAAACTTGGTCATATGACTAATTTGCATTAAAAGAAAATTGTAATCCGTTAAAATTTCTAAAATTAATTACGTGCATTAATGCGTTAATATTGACATCGCTAATTATAATACAATTATTATTGCTATTAAGGTTGAAAGTTGATTGAAGTTGAAGTATTCACATCTTTCATATTAGGTGACATTTATCGAATCAGACACAGGAAGTTGGCATCTTTTAATAATCCAAAAATGTACATATGTTACAGAGATTTTCAATCCCAACAGTTTTGCTTACGTCTACCAGTTAAATTTTTTTTTACCATATTCATGGTGATGTACAAGTACATGGCACTTACTAATAACCAAAAGACATTATGAATACTAGTTATAAGTACATTATCATGAAAATGTACTAGTTGTGTTTTTGGAAGTGAGGTCACACATAAAGACTGATCATCTTAAAATGATTTCATCATTAATATTTTGCATAGTTTTATATTTCATGCAAGTAAAATTGCTATTTAATGCAAGGAAAACCTACATAGGTGCGGATCCATTCTCTGGATGATGAGCTATAATTACATAATTGAATTAACACAAATGGGCAATTTTACATAAGAACTGTATCCTAATAGGTTTTTACCATACACTTATGTAATATCTGGTTAAATGTGATTCAGCCCTCTTGAAGTGGAGAGTCGAAGAGCTTAAATTTACATCTGCTGTAAAGCGTGCATTAACCATGGCATCCCACTTTAGTCCATGCATGAAATAGGATCATGATTTAACACTCAGAGACAGCAAGGTGTAAACAGGGTTTTAATGGCTAAAGTTGTTGAAAGTGAGAGTGAAACTTTCTGACAAGGCTGTTGCTTGTGTAATAGAAGGAGGAAAGAAAGCATGAGACAGAACTAGATTTCAAAAAGAGAATGCAAGAAGGAGAGAGGAATGTGGAATAGTGAAGCAGTGATATGAGGAAAAGAAACAGAAACTTCATCTGCCTGATGAGAGGCGAATGACAGGAAAAGGAGCCTTGGGAAACTTTGGCTAGTGCAATAAACAATCCATGTTTGTTCAGCTACAGGTTTATTTTTATACTGTAATGTATCAGTTTGCCTACATACTGTATATGTATTTGTACTGTATATAGAGGTCGTGCATGTAGCAGTGCTTTTAAAAAAAAGAAGAATTGTATTTTGACTCCATCTACAAGATGCTGAAAGTATTCTGCTGAAGTCATTCATCTTTTTCTGGAGTTCGGTTAAAAATACAGTTTCTTGGTATAATTTGACTGAAACACAATCCTGTTCCTTTTGGGAGGGAAAAAAAATGACTGGGAACTGTACACTCACCAGACAGCCTGGTTATAAATAACCACATGTAAGACTTAGAGAATAATACACTCACTCTACAGTAGCAGCTCTCCTTCTCTAAACAGGCATGTGAGCTTTTTAATTTAGTTTTCTAAATTGGTTTGTGTTGACCAATATTAAAAGTAGTTCTTGGCAACTAAAGGGATGTGATGAGAGCCAGAGAGAGAGAGAGAGAGAGAGAGAGAGAGAGAGAGAGAGAACCGTGGAACCATGGAAAGATTTTTTGGAAGCAACCTACATACAAAACGGAGCAATATACTGTACACACAGAAAAAGGAGCAATATACACACAGCTTGACATACACACACTCACACTGTGCGTTGTATTTCACACCGCGTTATCTGAAACATTAATAAACTAAATATGAATTACTGTAGAAAAAACCTCAACATAAAAAAAGAATTATACAGTACTGTATGTCCAGTATTTATGGCCCTACATTAAAAAATCTTTCATATTTGTAAAAAGTCCACATTTACACCAAATCCTGCCTGTCCTGACTAGTGAGCATTGAGCCCAAACATATGAAGATATCCTTTTCAGCTTTCAAAATGTGTAAGAGCATTTTCAGATCATTTCAGTGTTTATAAATGATTTGTTCATAATATATAACATTAAAACGAATACCTGAACAAATCTGATTATATGAATTTTACATGAGGCCAAAGATTTCCTTTGTCACACACTTTCTTAAAGAAGTCTGCAATATCCTTACAACAAAACTGCATAGGATGTCCCAGTTTTGCATTTATGTGTGTGTGTGTGTGTGTGTGTGTGTGTGTGTGTGTGTGTGTGTGTGTGTGTGTGTGTGTGTGTGTGT
>JAQQZT010000020.1:8027878-8039472 GCA_030068275.1 Clarias platycephalus | reverse complement strand
TGTGTGTGTGTGTGTGTGTGTGTGTGTGTGTGTGTGTGTGTGTGTGTGTGTGTGTGTGTGTGTGTGTGCATGTGCATCTGTCTGTGTGTGAGCAAGGAGTGCAGTAGTGCAGCCAGAAGGCAGGCTGTCTGTGCTGAGTGATGAGTGTTTTTTTAGTTTGTACAGTTTGTATGTGTGGCCTTAGGCTGTGTGAAGCAGACAGTTCGTCCCCCCTAAAGATCTCGCGCTGGCACAGCCACATCCCCGTACCTCTCATAGATAATTCAGTGTCAGTGCACACATCTCATCTTCCCATTATCACCTCTTCCCTCTAGATCTCCCACTTTCCCAGGACTGCATGTTGAATAGTTTGAACCACTTTCTACGTCTTGTGCCCTGCGTGCTGGATATAAAGACGTCAATCTACAAAGCTGAAGATGATTAGTTGGATGCAAATGCAAGATTTTGGCCGCACAAGTCGATTAGTGATGAGCACTGTCGCCTTGCACCATTAGGGTCTGGTTTTGATTACCGACTCTCCCCATACTTGGGTGGGTTCCACTCCATGTACTCCGGTTTTCTCACACAGTCCAAAGACATGTAGATTAGGCTGATTGGCGTCCCATTTGGCCGTAGTGTGTGAATGCTGACTGGAGGTCCTACCACGGTTGTAAAAATGGGAATAAATACAATGGTTCCCATTGGCCTCTACGGTCTCTAGTTGGACTACAGAGGTTCCTAGAGGGATGGATGGATGGATGGATGGAAATGCTAAATTTGATTCAAGAAAACACAAACAATCCAAAGGGCTATTCCAAACTTTTAATGCAAGCAAACCAGGACCAGATGAGAACATCATACAATACATTTCAGCACCAAGAACAACAACGACAAGTTTCCCTAAGTATCTTTCTCCAGGTCCTGTGTTGGTTTGTATTACCTGTTACATGTCACTGTTCCTGAATTGTGTAATATAATTAATAAATTTGTTCCTTTTGATAGTTTTATCAATGCTACAGCCTTATCTCTGGTTGAGAAAACAGAAACAAATGTAATTTCAGGGAAAGTCTGTAGTTTCTAAAACTATGCATAGTATTTTACCACATGAAGGTCATAAATCATGGATATTTGAATTTAAAAAATTGGTAAAAGTTATAACACTGTTTTGTCACTGAATCTCTGAAAACAGGGATGAGAGGAATGTATGGCCAACAGGACAGTAAGAATTTTATTGATGTCTACCTGTCATTTTTATTTCTCGTTGCCATGTGATTATTTTTTTTATGATGATCCTGGTATCGGTTTGCAGTTTATCCTTACTGCATGGTACTGAATTATTCCAGAAACTAGAAGATTCGCAAGAGACAATAGGAGTCTGTGAATCTATCAGTGGGTCCTGCACACAAATTTCCTGAAAAAGGAGGACCTGGCAACAGTGTTTGAAATCTTTACTGTCTCTTCTGTCTTTCTCTTTGTCTCCATATGGTGTTTTCAGTGACTATCTCTTATAGACAAATTTTATTGGGGCATATAGTTGGAAACTTTCTGAACTAAATATAACAAGACTAATTTGAAAAAAACTCTTTACTCAACACAATGCAGGACATTGTTGGGAAAATGCGCACAGTGAGGCCTTGATCATAGTCTAATGTTAAGTTAAGTTAAGTCTTTGTCACATTACTGCACAGTGAAATTCTTTCTTCGCATATCCCAGCATAACTGGGGTCAGAGATGATGCAGCACCCCTGAAGAAGATAGTGTTAAGGGCCTTGCTCAAGGGCCCAACAATAGCAACCTGGTGGAGCTGGAGATCGAACCACCGACCTTTCGATCATTAACTCAGTGCCCTCTGAGCAACCACTGCCACATGCCCTAATGTTAGATAGAGTACAGGAATGTTGTTCCCGAGAGTAAGATACACTATTACAATAACTATACATTGTGACATTGGTAACAGAGGCTGGTTTTGTGTGTGTATTCAGAATTTACGCCTGTGTTGACTGAAATGCTCTGGAAGAATCTGTGTATCTTTCTCAGTCAACATTACAGCTGACTGAGCACTACATGGTCGCTCGCATTGTCTGACGCACAGGCTTTAGCATCATTAACCCACTGATCTGGGTTCAGCAGAAGAGGCTTCGTTATAAGCCCCCCCAAGTGGGCAACACTTAACACTAGATTTTACAGAATTTTACTAATTCTTTTATGGTTTGATCTTCATAGTGCTTAGGAAAAATGTATTTAACAGGATCAGACTGGTGTGCCAGTCTGTCACATCTTCCCTCTTATCATCCTGCTATGCCATGATTTATAATAAGACAATCAGGCATTATTCAATTCACTACTTTACCGAATAATGACTCATGCAGTTGTGATAGAGCATGTGATCCACTGGGCGGCTATTTTTATCAAGACACGATGCTCTGAGACGATGACAAGGGAAATGTGTGCAATGGTGCCTGAGCCCAGCTACTTAAATCTAATACCGCACGTTTCTTCAAAGATGTAATGAAGCCGGCACTACAAAGTTATCATTATTATGATGACTTGATGCTATCATCTTCACAATGCTATCACGGCCTGAGATTTTGTATAAAAGTTTTCATGTCATTGTATAATAACGTCTTTTGTTATTACTGTACATCGGACATCAGTTAGCTTAAAAGGGACCTATTATGCAAAATTCACTTTTTAGTTTTTTTCTTTTTTTTTTTTTAATCAGACAGGTCTCCAGTGTCCAGGTACCCTTGTGGTTTGTGCAACTCCCTTGCAGTCTGTTCTTTTTCTTTTTTTCTCTAATGCCTGGGGTTTAAACAAGTCAATAAGATTTTTCCTGTAATGTGACCTCATACATCAAGAGACTCTCCGCTGACTTGTTGCTCAGTTCTGCTCAGCTCTGCCTCTCTCTGGGTACCAGGTTTAAGAGCTACCATAAATAAGACAAACTTCTTCAGTCCTCAGCTGTGTTTTAACTTTAATCTTGCTCAACATTGAGGATGTGGTGAACAAACATTTTTTCCATATACACACAGTTGATTGGTTGCTACTGAAAACCCAGTTTTCCTGTTATTTTTCCATCAGAAATGCAGATGGGAAAGCCTAAAAACAAATGGGAAATATCTAAAAAGGTCCCTGTTTTCTGGTCCCTGCCTTCTGATTTGCTAGGAAAATCACTTCCACAAAGGAGCTATTCAGCTACAGATGCAAAAACACTGTGTTTGGAAGAGGAGTGAAAAATCCAGCATGTCTGAATGCAAGATCTTAGTTGTATTTCACCTGGATCGTTAACATACTGCCCTGCGATGGATTGGCCTTATGCCCTAAGTCTCCTGGGATAGGCTCCAGGCCTACTGTATATATATATAATGGGGTCTGGGGTATTTTAGTGGTTAAGTCATTGGACCACTGATCAGAAAGTCCCAGGTTCAAACCCCACCGGCCGCCAGGTTGCTAGTGTTTGACCCACTCAGAACTGCTCAGACGTATAACGAGATAAAATGTAAGTCGGACTGGATAAGGTCGTCTGCAAATATCATAAATGTTCTAAACTCTAAATGAGACAATTAACTGTATAGCTGTGCTGATTTACCAAATTAAACAACAGAAGAATTTAGCAGTGCAGTGGTATATAAACTTGTTAAGTGCTTTAAATCTAAATGTCTATTACATAGTGTATTGGGTTGCAATGTATTGAGATGGGCGCTGAATAAACCCATCTATTACTGCGAATGTTTATGCTTATCTCCTGCTGCTTCATGTCCAGTAAAGTAGACAGGCACACAATGTATAAAGCACTATATGTTTAAACAAAAGTGAAAAGCCCATTTCAGTTAATGTTCACAAAATAGACACAAACCACAGCAACTCGCGCAGTAATTTTTTTATTCTTAATGAGTGACTGTAATGATCATTTGGGATACTGGCAGTATTTTAATGTCCAGTTAAGTTCAACCGGTTATTCAAAAATAGTACAGTACTTCCCTTCACTGAAATATCCATGCATATGTACATATGTTAGATTAGATAGTGTAGGTATTTCATCACACACTGTATCACAAAATAAACACAGTCAGTCACTAAAATAATGTACGATCTGCATCACCTACACTGGGTCCACTAAAGGCATCACTGGTGGTGTCTAACTTCTGCTCACAGCCTACACTAGCTGGACGTGTTACAATCGCTGACTTCAATAAGAAGATTTTACTTTCCCACTGCAAAACATCTTCAAAGGCTTAGTAATTATCCCACGGATTACACAGTATGGGAAATAAGAATGAATAGCCATGCATGCTCCTTTGTGTTACTATACAAGGCCAGGGTACACAAAGAAAGACTGGAAAGATGGCGTTTGCTCCCCTGAATAGACAAACAGGATGCATATTTTCAACATTCATGGATGTACAGTATAAGAACATTTTAACCTAATTACCATGTATAAACTGCATTAAGCCTCTTTTCCTTGGATTAACAGTCATCTTTTAAAAAGAGGCTTTAACTGGAAAGCAGAAAATCTGAGAGCCTTGCTTGCTGGGTTATGGGTTAGAACAAGTGCAAATCATAGAGATGACATTATACTCAGCCTCCTCCAACCCTTAACGGCAAGATAAACTTGATCTTTAAATCTATTTGGTCATCAGTATGTACTCACTCACTCACTCACTCATCGTCATTACCGCTTTATTCTGTATTTAGGGTCGCGGGGGCCTGGAGCCTATCCCAGGAGACCTAGGACACGAGGCGGGGTACACCCTGGACAGGGCGCCAATCCATCGCAGGGCACACAGACATACATACACTCACACACTACGGGCAATTTGAGAACACCAATTAACCTAGCCTATATGTCTTTGGACTGTGGGAGGAAACCGGAGTACCCGGAGGAAACCCACCAAGCATGGGGAGAACATGCAAACTTCATGCACACAGAGACGGGAATCGAACATGGACCCTGGAGGTGCATGGCGACAGTGCTAACCACTAATCCACCACGCCGGCTTTGTCATTAGCAGCAATCAATTAATACACAAAATCGTTGTTTTTATAATATTTGTGAATGGTTGCTATATCAATAAAATAACTATGTTGGCCATTTAGAAGCGATTCAAGATGCCAATACAATCCAGTGCAAAATCTTAGAGACATACTGTTTTTAAAAAAATCTCATCTGAATAATGTATTGGGTTTTGACAGACACGAATCTATTTTAGATAAACGCTATTACAAATGAACATAATTAAATTAAACTAATAAAAAAACTATAAAAAGATGGAGTGAGAGCCTTTTTCCTTTAGACCACAGTTTTCCATGTTCCATGTGAGGCCCTAAACAACAGCTAATCAAGTACCATATGGCATAAACACCCTGAAGCATGTAAGCTTTTACTCAGTTATGTTTTATGTATTTATGTTCCGGTTTTATTCCTTCTTGCGCACCTACGGCATAAGCAATAGTTAAGCTTGTCATAGTTAATTTGATTTATTTTTTGTATATGTGCCTCAGGATGAAATTGTAAAGCCTAGAGTCTTCCACGTCCGCGCAAAAATCCATGAAAGCGCACGTAAATGAACACATGTCAGAAATGATCACGTTTGGTCCCTTTACCGCTCGCTGTTTGAGGAGACAAGATACATTGCTTGTTCTTATGTGGCGTGGTTGCCATGGAGCCTTGGGCAATTGTATTATGGGATGCTGGGAAGCACCACGTCTCCATGGTTTTCAGAATCCTGCAGTACAAAGGTTTCTGTAGCATCCATTTCGTTACGTTGCTCTCTCCTATAGAGCACACACACATTCATCTTCTCTATTTTTAATTATGGATTTTATTTCATATGTACTGATCTCCCTTTTTTTAATTCAGTGTTTTTCCCTTCATTAGTGTTTCACTGCTCCCCATGGACACCTCTGACCTTCACCTCTCACTTTTTTTTCCCTTTGTCCTTTCCCAGCTGAATTAATAACCTCTTTTGGTTCATCATACAGTAAGCGGACATGTCTGCAGCCTGATAATAAAGCTGTCCTCTTCTAACTCACGTCTAGCTGAACTTTATTATGTCGATAACATTCAACGGTACATCAAGACCACAAACCTCATAACTATGCTCCAAGGCGGCACAAACCGTTTCATCACAGCTACAATAACACAGTCAGAATCTAGTCACAACTCCACAGTCAATACCTTTTTGCCACTCCTAAACCAGCATGAAACACCATGCTTTCCTTTATGCACCACAAAATGCCACAGCTTTCATCAACTACTAAAATTAACTGCATGACTTTCATCACATATTCAGTGGATTAGATTGAAAGAATGTGCTAAAACAATATCTCTGCTCCCGGCCAAGGACACGGATTCAGAATCCGAGCCAGAAATACAATCCTCATGCTGTATGAACAATCACTAACTCTACGTCCAAAGCAAACAGACATTGTGTGCATACTTTTTTTCCCCCCTCAAACTCACACCACACACACACAAATACATACACACACGCAAATACATACACTGGCCAAACACATTATGTTTGAGCCTCCAAGCAACACTAACAGTGTCAAGCTCAAAATCCAGTGGCAGCTTAGTAAGCTGTAAGTTCTTCCACAGTTCAGGAGGAAGGTCACAATCATCAGAGCAATAAACTCTGATTAGTTTAATGAACATCTCTAGGTCTTTAAATCAGCTATGCAACAGAGGTAGGATAAGAAGAAGATTAGAGGAATTTGAAATGATGAATGGATATGGATTTAGGTTGGCTGGTTATGAGACAATTTTAAGTTAATTGTGAATGCTGAGTGATGCAAAGAAGTATAGATTAGCAAAGATACAGTATATGGATTAGCTTTGATAATTTTGCAGGAATATAAAACAATATTAAAACCTTTTCCGCTCTATACAGGCTATTTTCAAATAAAAAAATAAGCAAAATATTTTCCATATTCTCTTGTATGCTTGCGCAATTCAGTTGTGAGACTATAACCTGCGAGAGAGTCACTTTTGGATATCAATAATATCTGCACAAACTCTGTTTTGACTATATTTTCACCTAACTGCATTTCATTGGCGTTGTACCTGTACTGTGCACAATGACAATAAAGTTGAATCCAATCCAATCTAATCTAATCTAATCTAATCTAATCTAATCTAATCTACTATGTGGTCTTTTATATATATATAATGGATATATTTTATTTGCATCTATGCCCAACAACGATGCTACGTGTGTTTTTAAAAAAGCTCAGCGTACTGTATATCAAACCTCAAGCCTCGACCCTCAAGTCATTCAACTGTCATCCTGAATCTTCCATCTTTTGAGGCCAAAGAAAGAGCTGAAAATATTTAATCACATTCCTTAAGTGACATCCATTGTAACAATATCACCCCACAATGCATCCTGAGAAAACACCAACAAAGCAGCAAAAAAGTACAAAAGAATCACAGCTGTTAACTCACTTCCACAATCACAACTCAACTCAACCTCCAATTACTCAATTAGAATTCCTCTCAATAACCCAGAGCAGCCACAACGGACATCTGGAGAGAGGAGAAACATACCTGAGCTTATACTCAATGACCTGAGCGCTGGAGTCACAGTAGATCTTGGAGAAGTAGAGGCGATGTGACTGCAGGTTAATATCCATCGTTTTGGGTCATAGCAGAGAGAAACGTGTGCTCTCGGTTACGGTAAGCTAGGCTCCCCCTCCACTCAATGGAGCATTTGGTAACGGCTCGAAAACAGAAAAAGCAACGGCATCTTATCCGAGCTGGAGTTACACAAAGGGTAGAGCAAGCTGCTGACTCTCGCTTCACCTTCCATCACACACATCGCAGACACTCAGCTGAACAATGATCCTGGAGGGGATTCGCTTTGAAAAAATGGAATGAAGTAATGAAATGCTAAGATGCTTTTAGAAAGAAAGACACGATGAGTAATCTCATTTACGCTGCATCAATCATGATGGAATATCACACCAGAGAAGCACATTAGTCCAAGGAAGTAGTATATTATAAACAGAAAGAAAGACAGAAATAAGAGCCTTCTTCCACCAGGACAGAACGAAGTGATATACCTTATGAGGCATCACCCTCCGACTGCTTCTCGCTTCATCCACTGGATTAGTTCCCTCCCACAACCCTCCATCCCTCCCTCCTTACAAGTGTGAAGAAGAAAAAAAAAGCCCCCATGTACCATTACACCTAGCTTCTTTATTTTTTCCTATCTTCCTTTGTGCCTCAATTTTTTTTTCCTTGGAATATTTTTGTCCCTTTTTTTTTTTTTTTTTTTCCGGATTTGCTGAACGTGTATCCTCTTTGCCACAGGAAAATTCACACAATGCTAACAATAATGCTTTTAATTATATCGTAAAATCCTTGTAGAAAATACTTGGTTTTAGGTCCCTAATCAGAGGTTGTGATTTGACATCACATCACATCAGACAAGACTGTCATGTCTCAGACTGTCTCAGAGACATGACACCCAGTTATTATTCTGATATGGTCAAATATACAGTACAGTGATGCTTGGGTACAACTACAGTAGTACATGTCTTTAAGATTTATAATGATGTTATGTTTATTAAAATCACCATGCATTCTCGACTACTAGAACTTCCCACAAGGGAAAATTCATGCAAGGCATTTTTATACGTTCTTTAAGAGTTACAAACTTCTACATTTTATGGAAATGAGTCATTTTGTTTTCCATGATTACAGTGTTCATCACAGACTAGAGTCCCGGTATTTCAAATCCTGTACCTCTGCTGTCTTAAATGTTTCTTTCTCTGCATGAATGGTGCATGAATTATTCAGCATGGTCCATAATGCTCATAATGCAGATTATATCTGTTTATCTCTTTTGATCAATTCTTAACTGAACTGTTAATGAAGTCCACATGGAAAATGTTGTAAATATCTAATAATTAGTACAATTATTAGCAAGCGGTAAGTTGGGATGTGGTTGAAATTCATACTGAATCTATATAACGTTTATCGGCATCAAAACACATCACTCTTACTTGGTTGCATATATATGAGAGATATGGTAGAGAACGAAAATCTCTTACTGATAAAAGAACCAAAAGAAGTGCAATACGTAACTTCTATCCAGAATGTCATGCTTCATACATTATGGCCTGGTCAATGAATGCATTTAGTCATAATGCTAGATATAGATTTATATATATATATATATATATATATATATATATAAAGAATGCACAGAGGTTGCCTATGCAGAGATAGCATGCAGCCCTTCCCCCATCATCATCATCCCCTTCGGCAGGTTCCTGCATGGCTGCGGACTGCATTTTAATCCTTAAAGGGAAACACGTCCCTTTAAGTGGAGCTTAGCCAAAAGTCAACTGTAAACTGCACACCCATTAGTACACCGCAGGGGCCATGACTTTCTGTTAGACACATGGGCAAAACCACCCATGCTGAAGAGCATGACCACAGAGAAAGGGTGGGGGTGGGGGGAGGGGGGTATACAGGGTAACGTAGTAAAAAAAAAAAAAACAGTAAGGAAATTAAATTAAATACTTATATGAATGAAGGTGGGTCGAAACAAACACAATTTATGCATAAAAGGATTAATTTAGACGCCATAGACACCGAGCAAGGAAGAGAATTGGCTGAGAGTAAAAGTCTGATTTAAGCAGAGAGACAAGAACAGAGGTTGGACGGATGGAGATTTACAGTCGGCTTCAAGGCGGATCAGTTTTCTTAGCCTTTTTACAGCCATTTGTGGGCGTGGTCTTCCATTAGAGGAAGTGGATTACAAATGCCATCAGAGACTATGTTCAAAAAGCACTACACTTAAACATGCGCATGCCAAATACTGTACACACTGTGATCAAACTGCTGCATAGCATAATTATAATTTGGCCAATTTCAACTAATACAATGTTATAATGAGCATCTAATTAAAACAGTGCTATGCAGATCACACCTACAGTTTCACGAAAATGTTAAAAACCTGCACCGTAAGCAGAATCTATAAAAGAGGCATGCATTTTATGAGACCACTTTAAGAGAGCATGCAATGTGGTCATAGAGCGGTATAAATTGCTTAAATAATAATTACAATTTATCATTAGTTGGTAATAGGTCTGTGTGTGCCAGGTGCTAAATAAGGTACTGCAGCATTGTATCGTCTTAATATCTGTATAATCTAACTATGAGCACATGGTCTTGTGAAGTGAAGTGTGATTGTTAAAAAAAAAAAGAGGTTGCGAATAAAATTTATCAGAAGGTGCTATTACAGTATGTGTTATGACGTTCGTTTAAATCAGCTCCTTTCATTCCTTTGAAGTGAATGAGTGTGTGACAACATTTCACCCTTTCTCACTCTCACTCTCATACCATAGTAGTACTATGGTTGCTATGCAGAATGATGACTTTCCTTCTCTCTTGAGCACTACCACTCCCTTTCTCCTACACACTACCATATAGATGACCAACGGGCGACATAAGTAAAACATGGATAAAGAGGTAATTAACAAGATTAGAGAGGGTTAAAGAGGTTCTGTTCATTCTTCTCTCTCTCTCTTTCTTTGTCTCTCTCCGTGTAGATCGGCCCTAAAATTAACTTCAATGATTCATCATTATAGGGACGCTTAGCGCTTACAAAGACATAAAGGCAAACTTACACACATAATGTACATTATGGAAAATTAGGAAATTATCAGGAAATTATACTACTTTATACCAAAGACAAAATACATATAAATAAAAATCTGAGGAATAATAATTTAAGCTTTCTTTTACTACAGGTTGAATTCTTGCCCACTGTTTGTGAGACTCGTTCCAGATCCATCATGGACAATCAAGCAGGTATTAAAGATTAATAAATGAATCTCTCCAGTGCAAAGAAGTAATTGTGTTTAAAAGCATGCCCCAAATGATCCCATGTTACCATAAATACAAATAAAACCATTAATTGATTTAATTCTCTCAAAGGCCAAATCTGCTCTATTTAAGTTTACCCTAAAGCAGAATTCTCCTTGGACTAAATTCCACTTAATGCATCTGCTTGTGTATATCTGTGACAAACCTGAGTTACCAAATGGTCTGTAGTCCTTCACTATCCATCTAACAAAACTAACAGACTGCCAATTACTTCCTTCAGAAACAGATGGATGTTTTACACTTGAGAGAATAATTGCAGCGTGAAGCTAATACCACACTCTGTATTTACTCAGAGGATATCAGTGAGTGGGTTCCTTCACTTGTAAAGGCATTTAAACAGATGCACAGCCATGCTAATATATTTCAAACACATATGTGGGCCATCAAAGCATGCACCATCAGGAAGCTCCATACACTGACCAGGATCAATACTGTCTGGACTGGATCTATAGTACATGTGGATATGCCTTTGTTTTAAATTATATTTGAGCTCTGAAATGTACTTGGTGTGTTTATGTGTACTATAAAAGCAAACCATGAAATCATGACAACAGGTAATACTTTGACTTCACAATGTTCCCCTAAGAGTAATGAAAGCATTTATACCTATCTAACTGAAGATAGACAAATAAACATATACAGACAGACAGACAGACAGACAGACAGACAGACAGACAGACAGACAGACAGACAGATAGATAGATAGATAGATAGA
>JAQQZT010000020.1:8010124-8020376 GCA_030068275.1 Clarias platycephalus | reverse complement strand
TGTTTGTGGCTGTAATGTGACAAAATGTGGAAAAGTTCAAGGGGGCCGAATACTTTTGCAAGCCACTGTATGTTACTCTCACTGAAAATGATATTTATGAATATGATAAAGGTAAGGGTGGCATGAGGCCTACCTTTGCAGTGAGTCACACGCCGTGTTCCTGAAGAAGAAGAAGAAGAAGAAGAAGGATAAAGATCAGACCTCCACAGTTATACAGTAATTATGCATTTCAGCTTTACAGATATTTTTGTCTTGTTGTCTGAAAAAGGGTGACATACAGTATATGAAGACAAATAACATATCTTGGTTCTTCAAGGAGAATGAATAGAAATATTTTGAATGTACCACCACATACAGTTCCTTGAGAAATTAGTCTGATGTATTTCTAACAATTGATGTGAGTTTATTTTGCTGTTTGCTGAAAACCTTTGCAGAAAATATAGAAGTGCCAAAATGTAAATTTATTTAAACAATTCTTTCTGTGAAAAAAAACAAAAAAAAATTTCTCTACAATATAAACAAAAAAAATTATAAATGATTTTATTTTCTCAGGTTATCTAAAGTTTCTTCCATCCACTGTACCTTTGTAGTACAACAAATGAAATCCTTTAATATATAGCCACATTTTATATAAAGAACAGAAAAGAGCATGCTGGTAGGCGCGGGGAAGTAAACATAATACTAATATGAATTAAATTTCTTTCTTACCTAAAACACTTGTGACGGCTTCTTTTGATTTGCTGCTTGAGGAACAAATAGTTCTAAATTAAAATGTTCAGTATACAGAATATCACGTCAATGCAGAATTCGACAAGCCTGACCTCTCTTGAAGTTTCTTACAGGGGGTCGTGGTGGTGCCTGTTGACAGAACAGCACGTCGGCTTGCAGGAAGACTTAAACTGCTTTTTGTACTGCTTGCTGGACTTCTAAACCAGACAGAGAGAAAATAATTAAATATTTTAATCAATTAAAAAGAGGGACTAAAATATACACACTCAGATTTACTGTATGTACAGTGACTTCAATGCAATGGCATGTACTTTTTGCTGAAAGGCAAAGAGCTGTAATTCTTTGAGGATGTGGAAGAGGGCAGTGTGGAGCTGGGGATCTTCTTCAGGGGGTTGGCTGCATTGCTGGTTGTTCTCAGTGGCAGGGGCGAAGACATAGGCCTTGATGCTAGACAAAAAAGTGAAGTGTATTATTTATTCCTGTAAACACTCTGATCAAATAAATTCACACATTTGTATCGGGGGTTCAATATGATCCTATTAGATATAAGTGCAATATCTTTAAATTCAATCAGGAACCATGTGCTGCGGCTTCCTTTAGTGCAATACAGAATTTATAATTATTTTTAAGACCCCTCCTTGAAGAATTCTGTTCTGTAGAGCTGAACTCTGAGATTCAGGAGGTTAAAAGGATTTGTTTGAAACATTTAATATAATATAATATAATATAATATAATATAATATAATATAATATAATATAATATAATATAATATAATATAATATTGAAGTCTCAAATCTCACAGTCTCTTAATATGCTGATGAAGTTCCTCTGACAAGACAATTACAAGTTTATATTAATGTGCTCATTTTAATATATTAGAGTTTCTATAGTTGTGACTTTGTATGATTGTTTGATGTAATTGTTTATAGTGTTAAAGGTTTTCTGTTATGCATTTTTCAAAGTGCTTTGTAGCTATCAGAGGTAACTTTAGGTTTTCTGACACGGTCTTCAGGACAAAGTGATACTGTATATTGTGGGATCTAAAAAAAACCTCAAGATATGCAACGCAAGAATAGGAACAATAACTCCCATCACACCACCCTATAGTGGTTTATTTTCTCCACTGGGTTGCATCTCTGGTAAAAGAAAAGAAATCATTGTATTTATTCCTTTTTTTAAATAATGATTTGCTCCCAGATTGTTTAAAGATGAGCTGCTGTTTATACAGCGTGCATGTGCAGTAGTCTGATACCTTTAACAGGTCCTCTTTTGGTGAGAGCAACAGTTTGTGCCTCTGAAATGTTGAGTCTCTTGAGGACATCAGCCAGAGCTATCTTCAGCAGCTGCACCTCATCCTCCTGCATCTGGAGGCGCTGTTCCAGGTACATGAGCCTGTCTGTCACATCCATGTTACTGTGTGCTGAGCTGTGCTCATCTGTCACCACACACAGAACAGGACATTTCTGTTCTTATGTAAGCAGTGTAAAGGTCAGATTATGAAACACATCTAAGTTATGGAGTATTACACAGTGGTAAAATTGGAGAAACCAAAAAAGAAAGCTGACTGGATTTAATTGTAGATGTATTCATTCTGACCGAATGACTCGAGAATTGCCAATAGTCACCAAAACAAATGACCATACAGGATTTAAAGGCTTTTCATAGTGCATTGCTGCCTGATGACCCAGCTTTCCCTGGACCCTGGATAAGCTGTGGATCTCCTGTAATCCTGCTGTGTGTCTCTTCTTTAAAAGGTACAAGAGTACTATTTAAATGAAGCAGGCTGTCTATATTTACATGCAGTAATCGGAGAAAGTGTGACGACAAACGTGTCCGGAAATACTGTGGCAGGTTCTCCAGGATGCTGCGAATTACTTACCAGCCAGTTTCCTCCCAGTATAATTGTTTTATATTATTTTGTTCCTCTAAGATTCTTTTCAACCATGACTAAGGGCAAAATAAAAAAAATAAAAAATATTGGAAATTAGAGATTTTTTTAGAGATCTTTTCAGAGATTAAAAGTGAAAATAAAATTGTAGTCTCTGGCAATGCATGGGAAAAACTTGTTTTAATGTTATGTTTTTATCATAACATTAAAACCTGGACTAAATAACATTGGAACGTCACTGACAAGACATCCCCTCATATTTGCCTCATACTATACCATAAATGCATATGTATATGCACTGATCAGCCATAATATTAAAACCACCTAGGCTTTGGGTTCCCCTTGTGCCACTGGGCTGGTACTGACTCCATAAGACCTCTGTGGGTGTGCTGCGGGGTGTGGCACCAGGATATTGGCAGCAGATCCGTTGGATGCTGTGGATTGCAGAGTGGGATTCTAACTTGACATGGTTCAAACTTGTTTGTCTGGCGCATCCCATGGGGGCTTGATCGGATTGGGATCTGGAGAGGTTGGAGACCCCATTCTGGGGAGTCTGTGTTCCACTAGGTGTCCTGACTCCTGCTGCCTTTTCTGTGGGCATGGAGGAAGCCTTAGGTGCTCATGAACCTGTCACCAGTTTACTGCTGTGTTTGCATAATGTTATGAGTGATGGCTGCATATTTTTATAATTATTCACAGAATTGAACAGCCATCAATTACAAATACTTTTGTTTCTCTTTCTTTTTTTATTCAATACTTTATATTTGTATTTGCTCTGAATGTGTCTATGCTTCACAGATAATACGGTATAAGAACCATAGAGATCATTATTTGTATCTTCTTCTTCCTTAATCTTAGCATTAATCCAACGGTAGGCGCTTGTTATTTTGAGAACACCCATATGGAGATTGGGACTGAAATAGTGCTTAATCCCATGGCATCAAAAGGGAATTAGTGAGACTGCATTCCTGTATGGAGCATGAATATACACAGCTATAATAACAACAACAATAATAATATAATATTCAATTATTTGTCACATTTACTTTACAGCTCAGTTTTTCACATATCCCACATATCAACCATCTTACAGCGCCTCTGGAGCAGATAGGGTTAAGGGCCTTGCTCAGGGGTTCAACAGTAGCAACTTGGTGGTGCTGGGGTCCGAACCCCCAACCTGTAACCCACAGTCTTAACCGATTATATCCTTTTTATCTATGGGAAAAAAACATTTTTAAACTAAAGGATAAAAACAACAGTTAAGAATAACAAATGTAGAGTAGATAATCCAGTGTGGAAAACTGTGGAAAACTATTTCATTTGAAGACATTTCTGATCACTTCTAGTTTCTTACTGTAGTTTCGTGAAGTTTGAGGTCTTATGTAGACATACAGATTAGCATTTAAACTAACTTGCTAATATATATAGTAGTGCTCTGCGTATCTGAGGATAATGCAGTAATTTAACATTAAATGAAAGTGCACAGAATCTGAAACACGTTGCTCACAGTAAAGTATTGTGATTTCATACAATAAACCAAATGTAATGGATTGACAGAACTTGGTACTGACCTACTATGAAGTCTGCTTCAGGTACTAAGAGAGGACTATCGTGGTACAGTTCTCTCAGCTGAGCTTCTGCATCATCAGCTGCTCCAGACCGCTCCACCACTTCATCCATATGTGCGTCTGCCATTGCTGCAGCCGTGCCTTCCATCATGCGAGTGTTCAAGAACTCAATGTGTGTACATGTGGGCATAAGAATTTTGTAAACAGCCCTGCGCTAAAACTGCATAACAGTACACACGATTGAACACTCCTCCTCCATGTGACTTTCTTAATCCTCAGACACACATAATTTGAGATGAGTGATGTCACTACGCCCAGATTACTGGCTCTGGTAAGTCACCTCAAGAGCAAACACGAGTGGTCCACGTGCATGTGCATGTGCATGTGGTGGATTTTGAGGGCTTGGTGATGAAATTAATCCTACAAGGGGATGTTTGTATGCAATCATCCTGCAATGTTCTCTTCACATCTAGTATTAACAGGATAGGCTCCAAACCTACTGCAAGCCTGACCGTGGTACTGTAAAGCCATTAATGAAGATGACTAAGCCAATCCTCTTACCTCAATCTTAAAAACTTAAAATAAATAATTTAAATAGAAACCAAATTACATGTAAGAGAACATATTAAAAAAAAAAAAAAACTGACTTCAGTTAATAATTTTTTCTTGTCTTACTTAAATTTTACTCGAATGTTTTGATGAGTTACCTCCACTTTTGACCGAGTAAGGTTTTGAAACATTACACTACAGTACGTCAAAAGTCAAAAGTCAAAAGTTATAATTTAGTGGTCTTTCCTGATTTTTTTTTTCTACATTGTAAAACAATGCTGAAGGCGTCAGAAATCTGTATATGCTCATTTGAACAGTAGATATTGAGATGTGTCTGCTATGTATGCGTTGTAAAGCTTTCATAACTCCTCTAATCTGAGGTGCTGTTAATTTGTGATTTTTGAGGCTGGTAACTCTAAATGAACTTCTCCTCTGCAGCAGAGGGAAGTTTTGGTCTCGCTTTCCAGGGATGGTCTTCATCATGGTGCTTGATGGGTTTTGCAAATGCACTTGACAATACCGTTCTTGTAAGAACTATTTAAGAGCAGCTGACCTTCATGTCTTAAAATTAAAATTGAATGTTGTTGTTACTTAATTACATAATGCCACATATGTTATTTCATACTTGAAAAAAAAAACAGTACCGTTCTAGAATGTAGAAAATAAATCAAAACTTGTGTCCAAAATTTTGACTGGTATTGACAGAACTTGGTACTGACCTACTATGAAGTCTGCTTCAGGTACTAAGAGAGGACTATCGTGGTACAGTTCTCTCAGCTGAGCTTCTGCTCCATTCGCATAAGAATAATTTTACAGTAGGTAATTTTTTCCCATCTACTCTCAACCCAACAGGACATTACCGTATTCACAATGGCATAATAATTGTGGTAATGAAAGACTGGAGAAAACAGCTCTTATGCTTGTCCAAGTTCATGCACTGCACAGCCAAAGATCCACAAGATCTCAGACACTGCTATTACAGTATAGTTTAAACAAGTTTCACACAAAGTAAAAATTACAACAATTAGAAAACACACACACATATCTCACATGTCCCGTCTCAGGGCCTCCTCCCACTTTAAGAAGGTCAACACTGGCCTCTCTTTAAAGCTCCACACCATTAATATCTTTAAGAGGATCAGAGCCCAAAGCTGAATCTCACTGCAGGGCAACACACAAGGACATTTATTGCGACATGATTCAGACACACAAGTTACACAGTTCACAGTCATAAAACCAGCAGAAGTGCAAAAGAGAGCCTTGTGAGAAACCATGCCAAGGACATTAAACAACAGCGAGCACATACACCAATAAGCTCACCACAATATAATCACACTATCATTTGCATACACACTGTCGGCTAGCACCTCCAGGTTTCAGGTTCGATTCCCACTTGTGTCTGTGTGCATGCAGTTTGCATGTTCTCCTCGTGCTTGGTGGGTTCCCTTTCAGATGCTCCGGTTTCCTCCCACAGTCCAAAGACATGCAGATTAGGCTAATTGGTGTTCTCAAATTTCCCGTAGTGTGTGAGTGTGTGTGGCCTGCGGTGGATTGGCACGCAAACTAAACAAATAAATAAATAAAGATAGGCCAAGGACTAAACCAATACAGTACTTACTTTGAAATATTTTAGAGTACTGGTGACCCCTACTGGTTAAAACTGAACACTTGTTGAATGACATTGCATATAGATGGTAGAAAAACACTAGGTATAATGCTGGAATAGTATGTTTGTTTTTTATTTCAAATTAAAAAATATGTTGTGAACATTCAGGTCAATTTTTTCCCCCCAAAATTGTCCTCGCCTGATTATTACACCCATATGTGCTTCTTCTCTAAACTGTTGTCACAGAGTTCCAGCATGACAACAACCCTTTGCAAAAAGCGAACTCCATGAACACATGGTTTGCGAATGTGTGTAAGTAATCGAGTGGCCTGTACAGAGCCCTGACTTCAATCCCACTGAACACCTTTGTGCTGGATGATTCGTAAAGCCACACGCTCTACAGATCTCCTCATCCTACATGATCTCCTGTGGCTGAATGAGAAAATCTCCACAGCCATGCTCCAACAACTGGCGAAATTATATAACAGATGTGTTACTGGACAGGGTGCCAATACATCGCAGAGCACACATACATACTCATTCACAGATTGCGGGCAATTTAGGAATGCCAATTAGCCTAATTTGCATGTCTTTGGACTGTGGGAGAAAACCTACCAAGCACGGGGAGAACATGCAAACTCCATGCACACAGTGGTGGGAATCGAACCCGGACCCTGGAGGTGCAAGGTGACAGTGCTAACCACTAAGCCACCGTGCCGTCTATTTCAGTTTAGTTAAACATAATGAAATTTTATTTAACTTTGTACACCTCTGATTTCAGGTATAACTCTGAGACATGTCATCTGCAAAAGTCATCAAATTATACTGCAATCGTGCATAAGTGAGACGAAGGAGCAGGAATATAGTGATCAGCTTTGCATGGTGCTAGTGCAACCAACTAAAACTGTAAAGACAAAGGATCTTGTGGCGGATTAATGGAAAATGAAGTCCCCTCCAGCTCCTGTCACCATCCCGGATGAGAACATTAAGACAGTTAACATTTACAAGTACCTGGGTGTCTTTAGGTGACAAGTTTGGATGGTAAGCAAAAATGGCCAAGTTGTACAAAAAGGCCTGGAGCCAACTCAACCTCCTCAAAAGGCTGACGTCGTTTAGTGTAAGGCCCGACTGTGAAGAACTTTCTCCGAGCCTGAGGTGTCCAATGCCATCTTTTATGCTGTTGTGTGCTTCGGCAGCATTTCAGTGTAGGACATTAAGAGACTGAACAAGATCATTTGAAAGGCTGATTCAGTCCTGAGGGCACTGTGGACACTGTGGAGATAGTGACAGACATTGTCATGCTGACAAAGGTGTCAGTGATCATTAAGAACCGCTCCCAGTCAGTCCATAAAACACAACAGGGACAAATGAGTACACTGAAAGGCAGATTGACCCCGCCTCTCTTCAGGAAAGAAGGTTCTCGCAGATCTTTTTCCCCAAGCAGCCACCAAGCTGTGCAACTCTGATCCATCTTTTAATCCATGTATTATAGTATATTTATGTATTATCTGCCCTGGACACAATAATGCAACTGTAACTACCTCTGCGGACAATGCTGTATACTTTTAATACTGTTAAATTTTATAGGATGCTTACACACAATGTAATGTACTTTTTGTAAAAGAGCATAGACATAGATGAAAATGACATGTATAATGACATTATAATTTTTTTATTAAAAAATGTATACATAATTTTACTTTCAATTTGATATTTTTCAGTATTTTTAGCATTTATTTGACTGCAAGTAATTCAATCTTTATTTAATTCTTACTTGTTATTATCTTTGTCTTACTTTTTATGTCTATTTGTGTCTGGTCTTTTGCAGATGCATGGGCATATGTATGGTATGCTGCAGAAACACTATATAATGTCCTATAAATTCTTATCTTTGTATTGTTTTTAGCTCCTGTCCAAAATTTACTATAAATGAATACGGTCATAATTAGACCTCAAATTCTGCCACTTTTATTCTAACAGGTAAGATATAAACCCCTTAGTTTGACCATACAATGTGTCTTGTGTTAAAAGAAGCAATAAAACACTTCAAACAGGTTTTAACAAAAGATTTTTATAAATACTCTTTCATTTGACAATAATCAGCAGGGATTCTTGTTGTCATTAAAAAAGTGCATGACCTAGCGACACTGATAAAAACACATCCCCCCCAGCCCCATTTAAAAATAACCTCTGTTTAAGCACTGTTCTATTCTATCAAAATATATGTTAGCAAGTAAGCATTAAACTAGCATCACAGAAACAAACATTGAGTTTAATATTGGTCAGAGATTGGGAAGAGAAAAAAAAATCTTGTTTTTTTGGTCACTGTGATTAAAGAAGAATTATTAATCGTAGAAAAGCATATCAGCGAGTTTTATTGCAACAAAGTGGTCAGTCAAAATACCTTGTGGAAAACAAAAACAGCCATTTTAGAGACCAAACCCTGCCTCTCTCTTCTAGTTACCTTATGAAAATTGGCTTGTACAAAAAATAAAATCAATTTATAATTTCCGCAGTCCAGGTTTTTTTAATAATCAGGTAAGCTGACCACTGTGATGAAAAACTTGCTGTAGAGCCTTCCACGAGGAGCCCTTGAGCTCACGAGGTCCTCCTGGCACATGTTGGTTATCTAAAGATCAGGAGACCTCAAAGTGATAAAAAAAAAGAAAAGAAAAGAAAAAAGACAAAGAAAAACAAATAGAGAAACAAAAAAAGAAACACACAAAACAGCAGCCTCTATTTCACAATGACCAAACGAACAATGAAGTGACACTGTTGTCACCTGCTGTTTACGTTCAGAAATATATTCAGAATACAGCATTCTCAAGTTTATTTACTTTTCCTGCCATGTCTGTAACAAGTTCAATTGAAGTTCCTTATACAACTGTAATTAAGTGATATTTGGCCCTTTCCTGTGAATAAAACCAAGACAACTCATAGTAAATGAGCAAAGGCCACATGTAAAACTAATATCATACGAGACTACAAAACTGATCATTCCAGTACCTGACTGATTGGTTTTCTGACAGAAAGTCCTTCTGCAGTATTGTACAGGGTAACCCCACATAGATGCAATATACACACAAAGGGGCACCAGTTTAAGAGTGTGCTTTGGTCTTTAACCTTGATGCCAGTACACCATAAATAAAACAGTTTTAGTTTTTAATCATTTCACCAAACTACTTCATAATTTATAAAAGACAAAAAAAAAAAGAAAAGAAAAATTATGGCATTCACTTAGACGTATTGCAACAGC
This sequence comes from Clarias platycephalus, assembly GCA_030068275.1. Classification (NCBI taxonomy): domain Eukaryota; kingdom Metazoa; phylum Chordata; class Actinopteri; order Siluriformes; family Clariidae; genus Clarias; species Clarias platycephalus. The sequence continues at coordinate 8,010,779 of JAQQZT010000020.1, read as the reverse complement.
AATTCAAAACACTTTAAAACTAAACTGACTTGATTACTTGAAATATAGAGATCTATATCATTTCTATACTCAATATTAAATAACTTCTTTAAATAGAATTACTTATAAGTAATAAAAATGTATTGTGCAATGTTTTATCTTATTCGAAACATGATCGGGTCATTCTTCAATAATCAAGGATATGTACAATTAATTTCTTCTACACGAATGGCTCTCAAGTAATCCATACCTTTGGATTCCAATCTAACAAAAAAATAGAAGAAGAAAAAAAAAAAGAAAGAAACACTGTCCATGTTTAGCTTATGCTTATTTGGTTGTTATTATTTTAAATTTATAATCCACATTTTTTAATCAAGTTTAAATTCGTTAAAGTAGTTTGATTTAAATAGATTCTTCGGAATAGTCCCCAAAATATATTGCATATTCTACTTTTAGAAATAGCCTTAATAAAATGTCTCATGTTTGCAGGACAAAGTGAAATACAGATTTTTTTTCTTTTATGAATATGGAGTTTAAAAAGAACATAATTTCATTTTAAACCCCAATATTATTATTATATCTATTTTAGTTTTAAAGTAGACCTGCTTATCAAGGCTTAACTGCAGCAAAATCCATGCCAAGGATACAATGGGATAAAACAGCTTCTGGGTTCTTC
>JAQQZT010000020.1:7989598-8005927 GCA_030068275.1 Clarias platycephalus | reverse complement strand
GTCTTGCCCCCCCCCCCCCCCCCGCCCCCCCCGTATTACGATATTATAAAATACTATTGTGAAGACGTCTTTTTAATCATGACTGGCACTGTCGAAAACTTAAACATTTAATGTGTAAAGTTACAAAGAATTCCTTCATCCAATTATATTATAATATTATATGGTATATTTTTATTATGTTGTATTTATAATTTTTTTTTAGCTTTTATGTAAAAAAGTTTTTTATAAACTGTCAAAAGATGAGAGGTAAGTCATAATAGCTTTTAATAAACCTTGTTAACGTTTCACAATTTTAATTTTTTTGATATTTTTTCTTTTTAAAACAACTAAATGGAAGCTTCTTGCAGTACAACACTGACTGCAGAATAAGCCTGCCTGAAGTATGTGTCTACTCTGAAGTAAAAAAGGAAACATTAGTAAGCTGCCCATCAGAGCTGTCTGGGATGAGTTAATGTCTCACCTCACAGTGCATGCTGGGATCTCTGCCTCCCTGTGTGTGTTCTGGTCGATAGTACCAGAACAGGCTCATCATCAGCTCTCCTGAAAGATAAAGCAAACAAGCAAAGGTCAATTCTTTAACAACATTCAGGAAATTAACTTAAATACATTTGGAGTGTCACAGTCTTAACATTAAAAACTAAGCAAATTTTTTCTTCTAATTCTAAGACAGAGATTCTCTAATGAACAAATTTGCTTTTGCTATGTCTCATATTGTGGAACTCACCTTTAAACATTATGAATAAACTTTCCATATACTGACATCCCATTTACAAAACTAATATTTAGTGGCGTTAACAATCAGTTAAAAACACTAAAACATAACAACACACAAGTAAACACACACATGTAAACATATAAACACACATAGAAAGCAATCCATGTGCATTAAAAAAATCCTAAATAAATAGCCTTCCACCACTGTAGGAGAGTGTACATGAATCAAGCAGAGCACTCTTTTTTCACTTAAGCTGAAAATTGCTAATAACTAGCAATTCTTCCAGTACAGTTCCCTTTTTTAGTAATCCTCTATAAGCACAAAACAACTACATGTACGCAAGAAAATTTTTTATCAGGAACTAAGTGTTCATTTTTATGTCCTCTAAGAAATGCAGAAAAGCGAGCCTACTTTAAGTCAATAGCAGCTTCTAGAATTTCCCTACAAACTCGATACAAATATAAAAGTTTAAAGTGCGTTGATAATCACAGTAAACGGTTCCTCACCTGTCTTAGGGTCGTCCCACAAAGCTGATATCTTAGCCACGTATGGTAAGGATTTCTTGCGTGGTCCGGAGCGCAACAGCACTGTATCCCTGATCCGAATCACCTCTCCGTCGCGCATTACTCCTTCATAACACTGACGCAGTGCTGTCATGTCCTCCCCCTGCAGAACAATGCATTTTCTTTGGGAATGCTCTTTCAGGGCAAACCACATTAACAACCAGGGGGAAAAAAAAACTCACCGCAATAAAGACTTCTTTCTCTATGGGTTCTCCAAAAGGGCGCCAGCCATTCGTTGTCCGGTGGCGATGTAGTTTTTTCTGGTGTTTGGCACTTACTGGGCTGGGAACTGGCTGTTTCTGGGACAGTTTTGTAGGTCCTGCGCCAATAGAGCCATTGGGTGGTTTAGTTTTTTGAGGGCATTCTTTTGGTCCTCTGAGCTTGACCGCTGTCTGTCTGTTGTCTGCAAGTGTGTTTAGAAGACGTGGGAGAACCGTAGGGGATCGGCTTAACCTAGGCAACGGGCAGCTAGAAAGGGGCAGGGCTGGTGGAACAGGCAGAGAGGAACTTTGATCCACTTGAGGTGAAGAGTAGCCTTCTGCACAAGCCAAAATACAGCACAGTGTTTAGTATGAGTGACAATTTATCTACAATGACTTAAAAAGACTAAGACTACTTTCAATAGAAATTTCTGGCCTGAAGCAGAAAATGTATTAATATGCAATGCTGTAAAAAGCTTTTCTGTGAACTGTGCATTTTGCATTTTTAGCACTAGATTGTCTGTTTTTTAATGTGAAATGACAACAGTGAATAACTTTACATTGTTTTCCAACACAGCATTTGAACGACTGGCTAGAACACATTCTGTATTCAACTTCACCCTCAGTAGAGAATTTTAATGAATGGTGGAGAATTTTTAAATGCATTGGAGCATGCCAATCAAACATTGCTCTCTTTGAAATCAAAAGCAACAGGTGACAGGTAATAACAATCCCTGTGAAAGAAACCTACATCCTGTTTAGCAGTTCTTTAAATGGTCTTTTTTGAAGAAGCTATATCTGAAACGCTTTTTCCAAATGGCACACTCTCTGTTGCATTTTTAAGCAATGCTTTTCAAGACAGATACACAAACACAAAAATAGGATGCTCCATTAAACTTTCTCCTCAAGTCAAATGAAATTGTGGTGGAAAATAATGCCACATCTGTTGATATTCAGCAAATAGTTTTTGAAAAAGTTGAAAAACCTCATTGTTACTGAGGACTTTACTTTCCCTTTGTATGCCTCAAAGGGACCATGCCAAAATAATATGATATGGACATGATTTTAAACAGTTCCCTTATTATGTATTACCTGTTTTGATTTGATGGTTACAGTTGGTGCAGCCTGTGGCATAAGAGCACGCCCTGCTGGTGACAGGCTGCATAGTGCTGAAAGTGTAACCGCCAACCCTGCAGCCTTCACTGCAGCAAGGAGAGCGGACTGAACTACAGAAGGCAGGGTGTGAGATTCCTGAGGCGTGGGAGACAGAGTTGGACAGCAGCTTTGACGCAGGGACCCTGCCGGGACACATGGAGCTGTGTGCGCATGGTAGTGGCTGCGAACTTAGACAAACTGAACGAGGCCCATGATTTGCAAAGTGAACGTAGTAACTAGAGTAGCAGGGGTCGGCACACAGGCACGGGTGGGCACTGAGGGTGAGGGCTGGGTGGGCCAGTGAAGACGAGGCTACTAGGCATTCATGCTTCACTGAAGTCACAGGATGCTTGTCTGTCTCACTGCAGGCCTTCTGGCTCAGATACAGCGCCAACCTGTGACAGTATTCTACTGAGCCTTCTGCGGAACAGCAGTAGCAAGGCCCAAGCTCAGTTTCCACCTGCTCTTCTTTTACCACTTTAATAGGATATCCCATCATGCCATGAGAATGATACCCTGATTTGGCTAAGCAGTGACAGTCAGCAGGTCCGTCCCACTTCAGTTTAGACTCACTTCCCTTGATCTTACGTGCTGCACCACCACCCTGAGGTAACGCCTTTTTGAGTCCTTGCTTTTTAGGCTGTTGGACGTGGGATTTACAGCATGAAGTCTGCTTCCCTGCAGAACCAATACTTTTACTGTCTGTTTTTACTCGCTGCTTACTTCCTGCAGTGGAGCTTGTGAGCTTCATCAGAGCAGCGGCGTTGAGTCCGGCGAGCCGTTTAGGAGTAGGAGTGTACAGATTCAGATCATTGCTGTCTTTTTCCTCCGACTTTCTCTTCCTGGCCTTCTTGTGGTTTTGGCACATTTCAGTCTTGTGAACTTGAGCAGCAGTTTGTGACAGGGAGCAAATCTTTGCATCATCTGTTTCTTTAAAAACAGGCATGGTCTCATGGTGCTGTTTCTTAGAGAGCTTGCTGCTTTGTGGTACATCTGTTTTCTCCAGCAGCAGGCTGTTGACAGCTTCGGCATTAAGAGAGGCAAGCCGGCGTTTACGAGGCTCCTGAGCTAGAACTGTATTTGTACTTGCTTCATATTTAGTTTTAGGTGGTATTTGTACTGATTCATTGGTGTTCACTAGCTTTTGGTTGAGTTTGTTTCTCTTTTTTCGCCGACGTCTTTTGGAAATTGCATTTGGTTCTTCCTCATGCAATTCGCTGTCCGGTTCAAAATCATTCCCCTCAATACGGGTAAGCAGGACATGGCAACTTAAGGCCTCATCTTTTGATTTGTTACTTCTTGGTCGTAGTGGGTATAGCTTCCTATTCCTCTCCTCCCTCAATTTCTTGGACACTTTTGCATTGCCCTTTTTAGACACAACCTTCATAGTCCTGCCTTTTTTTAACTTGGCTCCTGTCTTACATCCATCATGGAGCCAGTCCTCCATGTGTTGTTGTTGCCTCTTTTGCTTGTCTCTCTTAGCTGTATGCTTTAATTCCTTGGCCTTCTTCAAACGATGCTCAGGCCGAGCTCTACCCATGGTTTTACCATGGGGACAACTATCTACATGGTTACAGCACTTGCCACCGTTCTGGCTGAGGAAGACCTGTTTCTGAGCTTGGCTCATCACATGCTTTCCAAGAAAATCTAAAAGGGTCAAAGAAATAAAATTGCTTTAGAAATAGATTATCATATTAAGGGTTCTGTAGCTATTTCTTGGCTTTGTTTAACACCAGATATATGTTCACACTAGAGGTGTGACAAAAAGTCACACAAGCAGGTAATGGAACAATGAAATGTAATGTGGATGTAGGTGGGTTCCTTAAGTGGCTCTGTATAATATATGTATATGTATTTTGCTTCCTGATTCTCAGTAACTGCTTTTACCGCAGCATGGTCACTGTTCTTTAAACGACATATATGTATTGATTTTGAGAAACAAATCCAACTAAATTTATTATAAAATATTGTAGGCAGATAAAAGCAGGAAAACTGTGAGCATGTGAATACGGTCAAGAATGTTTGATGTTTGTGAAAGTGGGCCCGAGTGGAAAAAAACAACAGTAGTGCACACACCTCTAGTTCTGAACAAGATAACAGGAACTATTGTGCCACAGTGAATATCATAATGTTCTCATTTGACTATGCTGGGAACGAACAGTCTCATCTCATTTACACAGTTTATTATCCAAGTATGTTTATAATACTTGCATCATATAAAATATCATATATACAGAAATAAGAAATGTATGCAATAGAAATAATGTGTTTAAAATTAAATCATAAAACAAAATCAATAATAAAACAATAACTATTATGAAATAGCAATAACTCCTGATTAAAAGCTACTTAAAAGTCAAATATGAAACTGCGTTTGAAAACTGTGGTTTCCATAATTTTTTTAACAAGGTATTTTTTTCCTTCGCTTCTTTGTTTTTATTTTATTAGCATAAGTTTTCAGTCATCTGTTTATGAATCACAGCTTTATCTACTTTGGAAAGGCTGATAATATACTATACTGCGTATGATTCACAACCCATTATACAGTCTATCATTAGCTTATGAATAATGCAGCATTACAACCTTTCAGAACATTATTTGCACAAACCTGCTAAACACTATTGCTAAAGACAACTGTTGAATACTAGATTTAGACATTTAATTCGCTTACCCCGCTGTACATTTGTATGAGTTGTAACTATTCAGGCTTTACCGTGCTTTTTATACAACCCAAGGCTACACTGTATTCAAAGCATTTCATAGGGGTTCCCTATTCAAAAGAATAATTGTGGCACCCTTGGACTACTGGCCATTTCTCAAGCAAACTGTATAATAACTGTATAATTAGAGAGAGAGTGCTATAGTGCGCCCTTGTGCCTCTGACCGTATCTCAGCCGTGTTATAACCAGCAGTAAAGCATGACCTCCAGTGTGATTTTGCTTTTCTCCAACAGTTCTACAAACACCATTTATTATCAACAGACATTGATTTGTTCCTTTATTTAGCCAGTTATTTTTCTCTGCCAACACTTATACTGTACATCCTCAACTGGTGGAACTTACTAACTGCTACCGGTGGAGCTGGAGACTGACATTTAGTGTAATTAACAGAGGTGGCAGTAGTTTTAAAAATGTGAGGAAATGTAAACCATGAAGGTGGTGGACAGTCCTGTAAATATTCTAAGTAAAGTCTTCTCTTTATATTTCCACTATTAACTTCTGGGTTCCGGGGTTAAGTTCCAAATAGAGTTAAATGAAAAGCTTCTGCTCTATGTTGGGTGTTATATCACATGTCTCAAACACATTAATTAGTACCCTTGATCAGGGGTTTGAGAGTGATTTGTAATGCAACCTTATGTAACTTTGTAGTCGCAAATAAAAGCACACAAATGGTTCAGATGTGATTCGGAAAGATGTTAGATGCAGTTATTAAGGAGTCAGAATGTTTTTTTTAAGAATGACATAAAAGTGCTTCTGAGACTGGTTTAGAAGTGTTTTTTTTTTTTCTTTCCCCAGCCAGTTGCTCTCTCCACAGTATTGTGAACCGTACATACCTACGTTCACCCATGCTGCGACCGAGTTGGGCCATGTCCACACGTAGCCGGGTATTTTTAAAAACTGAGATTTTGGTCTTCAAAGAGTTTTGTTCATTGAAAACGAAGCTTTTAGAAAACTCCATTCGAAGTGAAGATTTTCAAAAACCCCGTTTTCAATGGTGTTGTGAGGACAGGGGAAACAGAGATTTTGGCTTGTTGTAACGTCACCATGTGTGTCGACGATGTAATTGTCTGTGTGCTAGTCTCCTTGATTTGACGTCAGCTTTGTTTGTTTATAAAGAGATTTGTGCAATGGTGGACTTAAGTACAGTAAACCAGTGACTGTGCTGGACTTTTTACATGCATGTACATACACGTGCAGTTACTCACACATTATGTTAACGAACAGAGGTGTTTGAATGTACTACAAAGCTCACTGCTGCTAGGTACAAATCTCCGACGAGACAGCGACTGCGGTTTTGGAGACCCGGTCTGACTGCTACTAAGCGCAACCGGTGATGGCATTTTGTCTAGGCTTCTGATTGGCCCCATGTTGATTAGGTATGCTTTTAACAGCACATAACAGGGCATTTGGCGTTTTCATGTGGACAAAGATATTTTTAAAATGTAGGCCGTGTGGAGAGAATTATTTTTAAAAAACGAAGAAGAAAAATGTCAGTTTTTAAAAATACCTGGCTACGTGTGGACATGGCCTTAGTGTAATTAGCGGTTATTAGAATACCTGGTAACACGAAAGTATCTCTCGTCAAACGTCCCAGTGGTGTTAACACATATTATCCCTGGAAAGCTTCTCATCCAATCTGATCGTATCTAAATGTTACTAAATGTACCGAAATTTTTTATAATAATAAATAATAGACGCTGAAATGTGCATGTTTCCTACACACATTTCTGACAGCAGCACAATTCCTGCACAGGGCACACACTGTATTCATTCAGACTCAAAGGACATATTAAAGAGCACTGCATTAAACAATAAAGGTAAATCGATTCACTAAGCAACGATATGAATGCAGCAGACAGATTGTCACTTTGTATGACATGAACAGAAAAGCTTATTGAACACAGTTTGAGGGTTTTCAGATAATTCTGCTCTGGACTGCTATTGATTTACTTTATCTACCGGTAGTAGTCAAAGTCTGCAATTCATCAAAATTTAATACTACAACATCACATTTAATAAAATCAAGAATGATAAATCAAACCAAAAATAGACATAAACTATTGCACCACATTCATGGAGTTGTAAGCATTTTGACTGCTAATCATTCGACCATGATTAAGAGGAAAATTAATGACACCAAGCTTAGCAAAATCACACTCCTACAGTGTTACTGAAATCTGTTCTTTCACTTACATACATTTCAGAACAAACGTTTCAATGCCTTATTTAGAAATTATAAGACCAACAACACAGTGAAAGCGAGAACTTCTGTTTCAGGCTTTGCGAGGGCTGTTTTCTGGTCTCATTGACTCTTAGAACCAGCGCCGCCATTAATCTGAAGCATAACGAGCTCCAAATAAACATGTGGTGGCTGCTGTAGGTCATTAGACACCTTGATGCGGTCCATTAAAATAAATTAACTAGAACATGTCTATGGCGAGGCAACCCTTTGAGCTTGCTAATAAAGATAACTGCAGACTCAGAATGCACTTGCTTTAACATTTGAGTCATGTCAAATAACAGGTGAAAGGATTCAGTAGGAAAACATCAGTTTCTGTTTTTTTACATTCTTTACAGAAATTGTATTTTACAGAAAATACTATTTAAATATAGTAATACAACATCTGGATGTTAAGGATATAATTTAATGTCTCTAGATCTTCAATAATAATAATCATAATAATAATAATATAATTTCAAAGGCACGATCTAAAACTGAGAAACAATATTTCGGAGGATGCTAAACTGTTACCTGCTACCTTTTCTTGTCAATATGGTGGTACCTTTATCTATTGTACCTTTAATCTGAATCTTTTACCTGGAAACTTAGACATAGTGTATTTTTTTTAAGGTACATCCTGTAGAATCCATACATATCAAAAATATTTGAATGATCAAGGCAAAATCCCGTCCTCAAGCCAATGACAGGCTATGATTGGATTTTAAATGAATGATCGAACATCAATAAATTAAAGCAAAGTTGTACAAAAGAGCATGCCAAAAAATATCCAAAATAATGTGAAAGACTGATAAACATCTGCAGAAACAACATAGAACACGATGACATTAAATGTGGTTCTGGATTAGTGCTGCACAAACAATCACATAAAAGTCTAAATCGCAGTATACGCCTGTGCAATTAGTTAATCGCAAATTGTATTACAGGTAATGTATGAATTTTATGGAATTTATGTAGAGTTTGTCAATAATTTATGTATTAGTTTACATTTTAAAATAATTGTGTGTTAATTAATTAAAGTGAGTTAATTTAATAAAAAAATATTGGCAAACATGAGATAGATTGTTCAACTTTTTGCTATGTCCAAATATGTATGAATGCAAAATGGTATATATTGTTAAATGTCGCCGTTTAAATCACAATGTGATTTCTTTTATCAAATCATGCAGCTCTATTCCAAATATTACTGAATTACAGACAGTGCTTATGTTTCTTACCTGGTTCCTGAATGTTTATTTTTTGGGAAAATTACTATATGGCTTATTTCAATTACTTAAACACTTTTGATGTCAATGTTGTTCCTGTCACATGAGGTTATCTGTCTGTTTAAAGAAGCTGGTGAAGAGAAATACAATTGATTTTAGACACTGATAAATAAAAACATAGAAACATTTCTCTTTCTCATGAATGTACATTACCAGATAAAAGTTTGGGCACACCTTCTAATTCCAAGGTCTTTCCTGATTTCTATTTCTAGTTCTTTCTACACTGTAAAACAATGCAGAAGGAATCCATAATATGCAACAATCTCCCTTTGAACAGTTGATTTTGAGATGTATCTGCTACTTATCCTCTGTAAAGCCTTCATAACTTCTCTAATCTGAGGTGCTGTTAATTGGTGATTTTTTGGACTCTTAAACAAACTTCTCCTCTGCAGCAGAGGTAAGTTCTGATCTCGCTTTCCTGGAAAGGTCTTCATGAGATCTAGTTTCAACATGGTGCTTGATGGGTTTTGCAAACACACATGACAATACTGTTCTTGAAAGAACTATTCTAGAACAGCTGACCTTCATGTGTTAAAATAACTATTGACTGTTGTTGTTACTTAATTACCTAATGCCATACAGTATGTTATTTCATAGTTTTGAAAAAATACAGCAATGTTCTAGACTAAATCGCAAAACAAAAAACACTGAAGTAGAAGGTGTGTCCAGACTTTTGACTGACACTGTAATTGGACTGTAATAACTTTTTCGGTGTAACGATACTAAAAACTTTTACACTTAAATGTACGACCCGGTCACAAGCAATATGACAGGCAAGAAAACGAACAGTTTATCACCTGTTCTTGAGAGTACACTCAATCTTGCTAGTCTCTTTCATGTCATGAAATTTGCTTTGCTCCCACTCTTCTCCTTTCCCACTCTTCTGCTAATCCTCTCACTGTTACTAATATGGCTGACAGAGAAAACTGTTTCAGATGCACTAGACTGAAGTATTTTTTAAACACTCCATGATGCATCACAAATCAATACTAGACAAGTTATATCAGTTTCTAAATGCGTTACGATGGTGCAGCATAACACTATGTCTTTTAAATGTACTTTGAGAAACCGACGTAACCTACTATTATTACCAACTATCAGTTGGAAGTTAAATGCCAGTTGGGGGAATATGACGTTGCTCTGGCAGGGGTGCTCAGTGGTTACAGTTCTGAGCAGTTAATCTGAAGTTTGTACGTTTACAATTCAGCGCTTCTGACCCTTCAGCAAGAATTCTCTCTCTTCCATTGTATCCTCTTTCAACTCCCTTTTGGATATTAGCACAGGCTTAAAGAATAAAGATGATTTTTATATGTTTCTTAAAAATGTGTTTTGCCTTGCCAAAACAGTATAGGGCTCAAATTGTTCTATTAAATAAATCAAAAATTAAATCATTTGAAGTTGTTGTTGGCTGCTCCTATTGAGGGATCGCCACAGCAGACTGTTCGATCCGCGCACAACTTGGCACTGGTTTTACGCTGGATGACCTTCCTGGTGCAACCCTTAACTTCACTTCTACTCAAGATTTTGATAAAATTTTTGGTGCAAGGTTCAATTTTTATAGTGTTTTCGAAGTAATGATGAGTCACGCTGTCGTGTGTGTGTATTATGGATTTTGCTGGCTTGTATACACAGGCTTGCATAGTCTGTGTATACATGGTAAACGCATTGATTGGCTCTGTTGAGTTACATGTATACCCACTTTTGCTGGGGTGTATCCGTCCAAAAAAAGCGCTAGATCCTGTAACGTAATCTTACACATAACTGCTCATAACTTCACTTCTACTCAACATTTTCATTTATGGTGCGGGTTTAACTTCAGGCAGATCCCGAAGGAAGTTTCATTAAATTCTGTCCAGCCAGTTTTGCGTGATGCTGTGACAAAATCTGAATGGACAGACATATAGACAGACGTACAGAAGAAATTTTCTGAGGCTGGTTTCCAGTCCTCCAATGTATGAATTTAAAGAGCAAGTTCTGACCAATGAACAAACAAAACCTTTCTTTTATTTATATAAATACAGATGGAAATCTAGCAAAAAGTTACAGTTAATTTTTTATTAAACAACTTGACAACCAATACATCAACCCTAACTGTCCCATCGGGCAAATACAGTATGGACTGTAGTGCTGTGCCAAGAAGAAGAAGAAGAAGAAGAATGCATCATGAAAAACCTTGCTGCAATTCAGGGTGAAAGAAATGCGCATATAGAATGAATGTAAATGAGATTTGACACTGCATTTAAACTCCTCCAGATTGTGGGCTGTTAAAAAAAATGTCGGCAAAAAGACTTGAAGTCAAATGAAGTGTAAATTCTCAAATGTCTGACTTCCTCGCGCACTGATTAAATAAGCTTTTTCTTGTTATTTAGTTGTTATTAAAACCACAGCACAGTATGTAGTTAACCCAGACATCGTTAGCTGAATAAGAGCAGCGCTATTGCACCTGACCCGTGCAAGCTCGTGCTTTCCGTTAATGAGGCCGACCGCACGCGCACCGCCCGCGCGAGCTTCCGACTAAACTGCACGCTCGTGAACTTCGGAGCGACAAAAATGTTAAATAACAAACGCGCATATTAACGCGGGGTTGTATTTTCTATAGACGCGACCGACGCCTGCATGAGCCTCCTAAACACCGTGTGATGAAATCTTTAAAAACTAAAGTTAACTGCCAAACCGAAGGAGGACGACGTTTCGTTTCTTTTCCTTTTTTTTTTTTTTGCTGCGTCGCGCGCGGACACAGCTCGCTTGACGTCAGCCTCCATCAGGAGGAGAAACAAAATAACACCCCGGTGCAAAAAAAAAAACGAGCATTAGCAAAGAAACACGCCTTAAAAACCAAACGCAGCTTTCGGAAATCGCACAATAACCCCAGCACGCAGCCCCAATCCGCCCTGCTCACCGAACAGAAAACCGATTCGTCCCGAGCAGGGTCGCGTGCACTTCACGAAATAAAAAATGCCTATCGTTTCAAGTCGAGTTTTCAGACATAAAGCGCCATACTCACAGTTAAAGACACAATCCAGCGGAATGTCGAAGGAGATGTGTTTTTTGCGTTGTGATTTGTGTTTAGGCAGAGTGCTGATGTGTGTGTGTGTGTGTGTGTGCGTGATATGGACGCTAGCTGGCTGCCCGCTGTCCTCTTCCTGCTTCGGCACGAGCAAGCTGCTCTCAACTTCAGCCGCACCAATGACAGCGGAGGCACGCGCAGCCTGACACTCTCAGCATCCAATCAGGAGCAGCGCCAGCTGTTGTTTCCAAGCTATAACTATTTGTAAATAATGCACAACATATCAGCTCAGTTTAGCTAGTTATTCTGGAGAAGCGGTGGATCAATATGTGGAAACATCCACTACTACACCAGGTTCTAAATACGTCTAATAAAAATAATAAAACAAACAAACAAAAAAAACCTTCATGGCATGACTACAGGTCTTGAAAATGTAAATGATATTTGATATATATCATATAATAGTAGATTTTCTGAAAACAACTTATCAGATTTTTTTTTACACACAATAGTACAAAAGGTGGCCGGGTGGCTTAGTGGTTAGCACTGTCGCCTTGCACCAGGTTCTTGGTTTAATTCCTGCGTTAGGTCTGTGTGCATGTTTTCCCTGTGCTTGGTGGGTTTCCTCCGGGGTCTCCGGTTTCCTCCCACAGTCCAAAGACATGCAGATTAGGCTAATTGGCATTCACAAACTGCCTGTAGTGTGTCTTAACATCTTCTTATATATATATATATTGCTATAGTATTTTATATATTGTAATATTATAATTATTAAAATGGGAGGGTTGCGTCAGGGACGGTATCTGGCGTAAAACTTGTGCCAAGCTTGTACTGTATGTGCGGATCGGTTGGTCCGCTGTGGCGACCCCTTACCAGGAGCAGCCGAAAGACCAACAACAATATTATATTACGATATTTAGTAACTACATTAAACATGAGGACAATTTGAACTTTGGCCTCGTACATTTTCTTGTACAAGGTGGTTTGGAAAAGTTTTGAGATTAGCTCTGTTTACAAGAAAGTGCTTTATTACTTATTACTTACTTATTAATATTTTATTATTATCTGGCAAGTAGGGTGGGTATGGAAGTTCTCTGATGATCATAATTGCCAAATAGTTTTAGCATTTCCAAGAGTTGGGCTCGTTGAAGGTTTTCCTGATTTCTTAACATCTTCCAGTTCTGTTCTTTAACAATGGCAATTGTCGTAAAGCAGCATTACAAAATCAAAAATAAAAATTAGGAAATGATTGTGAAAAAAGTGAGAAAATATGTATAAATCATTATAAAACACTGAAAAAGTTTCACACCACAATACCCAAGTGAGCTTGTTTTTTGTTGCTGTTTTAATTTTTTTTTATGATCCGATGATTGATTAAATTTAAATTTTGATTAAAGGTGCAGGCTATTTGTTGGTACCTGTCTAGCCTATGTGGCACAATTCCAGTGTTCTAAGTGTAGGTTGAAAAACTTGTTTAGTCCTGAATTTTGTGAATTGTATTTCTTAGGCAAATAAGCAAATCTGGAGGGTTCGTGAGCATGAACAGTTTTGGTAAAGGAGACGTTTAGATGTTGTCTGCCGTTGCATGTCAATAAAAATACTTAATCTCTCTCTCTGTCTCTCTGTCTTTCTCTCTGTTTAGCTACACAGGCTACTCTTTAAGCAGCAGTGATCCTGACCCCTTCTGATTCATCCTGATGCTCTTCATCGGGTTTGTGTTCTCATCACTTGGAAACCAGTTGCAGCTACCGAGGATGGCCTCATACAGACAGCCTAAAGATACACTTGGAAACCATGGAGATGGCTTTGAACTGCAATTGGTTTGAGCCACACCAGCATTAGCACTGCAATTGTCATCAACAGGTTTGCCCTCAAGTCTCCATTACTGAACAGCTGATGATTTCACCAAAACACGTTATCTTAAAACTATCATTCATTTCCTGGTTTATAGATTCCAGATAAGGATTGGTTCCCTTTTGGGCCTGGTTCCTAAAAATGTTTCTTCCTCATATAATCTCAGGGAGATTTTTCCTTGCCACTATCCCCTCTGGCTTGCTCATTAGCGATACATTTCTAAATATAAAATTTATGTGACCCAGTCTGTGAAAATCCAGCTAAAGTCATTTTTTGACTTACTGTTTCCTACATAAATCATAAATAAGAATGATTTTATGTAAAAAAAAATAATTGTGGAATTTATATCATTTTGTAAAGCAGCTTTGGATAAAAGTGTGTATATTTGAGCAATATGTAAAAAGTGCAAACCAATGTGGGGTAGTACTGTATACGAGCATGCAAAAACATAATTTTCTAGAAGGAATGAACATTCAACATCATACACTCTCTTTCGAAGAGTGAGAACTGAGAACTGCAAATGTGCTTGTTAGGAGTACAGGAAGAAAACATCCAGAGCTAAATAAAATCATGTTTGGGCAAAGTTGGATGTGTGCACAACTTCTCAGAAGCAGTAGCATTAACCTGTAAGACATTAGTATCAGGTTCACTGGTTTTAAAGAGAGTTTTTGGGAAATGGTTGCTCCGTACCGAGGTCTTGTGCAACTAGGCAATTAGATATTATGTGCGATTGCATGTACATCGAGAAACAGGGGGGAAAAAATCAAAATTTGTAATCAAAAATATCAAATTATAAGAATAGCCAAAGTAGGAAATGCAACAGGAAAACTAACTTGAAATCAGTTTTATGGCCTGGCCTGGTGGTGTTGATTCCAAGTGTTGAATTTGCATTTGGTATTGGAGATGTTCATGGCAACTCCCAATATGCAGTCAGAAGAGATGAAAGTGAAAAAGCCCATCATGAACAGACAGACCCATCAGAGACTCCCATCAATTCAACAACTTGACACCTTTTTAAAAGGACCGAATAGAATGGTGAGCTCAGAAACACCAAAAGATCTCGAACACTGAAAAAGACAACTGAAGCTGATGATCACATATATTTTTTTCCTTAGTGAAGGATAAAACACCACTATTCTAATCAATTTATGAACATATTGGAGGAGGTCTACAATCAATAAATACTTTCATGAATATAAATACCGAGCCTGTTACCACTGGTAACAAACAAAAACAGAAAGACTAGATCATAATTTGTTAGACAAGATCTAATAAATGCTTGGAACCAGACTGAAAGAGATGACTCTGAAAAAGAAAAGAAAGGGCTCATGATCCAAAGTATACCATATCACCTGTCAACCAGGGTAGAGACAATATTAAGGCATGGCCGTATATGGCTACCAATGGACTATGGTCACTGATGTTTACTGATGACCTGAGTGCTAAAAGAAGGAACGGGTGAATTCTAAGGTGTATAGAGCTATACTGAAAATCTGATGAGACAGTACGTCACAATATGTCTAATCACAATGCACCATGAAAGCAACCCAAGACAAAGAAATAAAATTTTTTAAACGGATGAGTTAATCGACTGGCCCTTAACCTAGCTGAGCATTATTTTCAATTACTGAACTAAAGGGAGAAAAACCCAGAAACAATGAGCAAATGATGGCTGCAGCAAAGGTCTGGCAAAGCAGCTTAAGATACATAGAAAACTCAGCATTTGGTGATGTCCATTGTTCCCAGACTTCAGGCAGTTAAGTTTAAAATTCAACCCAGTTAAAATAACCCCAATATTTATGATAATATTAATTTGACTTATTACTTCTTAGCCTCTCAAAATGGCTTTTTAATAAATGATTGAATGGAAAGTCATTCCAGATTCAAATGTCCGTTGGCTTATTTGCCATTTTGGGGGAAGAAAAATGATGCTCTCTAGCCTTATTTTTGACTAATAATTCATAATATTGCATCTATTCTCTGAGTGCTCCAATACCAGAGCATGCTAAACTTTCTGCCACTCTTGGGTTTCATATTTGTGGGTGACTCATGATGAGTCAGAAGAGAGTGCTGATATTGTGCCAGTGTAGTATTCTGTAGGCATGATAATAGCATTATATCACAGAAGCCTATTTTGTACTAAACTGTAGTGAACATAATCACAGTATTTTGAATCTGGTTCTTTACAAGATGTCTTTCTGATATTGTTTTGGGGACCTTTTTTTGCCACTGTTACCTTTGGCTGGTTCACTACGGCCTAAATCTAGATTTCAGTGTCTGTAAAGCAGTTTTTTAACTATTGTAATTGTTAAAACTGTAAAAAAAAAAAAAAAAATCTAACTGAGCTGAAAATTTTATTTAATTTCCTCCAGGGTGAGGTTCCTCAACGGTTTGATTTTCCACCTTGGGTGTGTGTGCGTGATGTTTGCATGGGTTTTGTGGGTTTCCTCCCAAAGACATGGCGATTAGGTTAATAGGCATACCAAAATTGCCAGTATTGTACAGTATTTCCACACAAACTGTACAACACTGGCATATACAGTGTGTGTGTGTGTGTGTGTGTGTGTGTGTGTGTGTGTGTGTGTGTGTGTGTGTGTGTGTGTGTGTGTGT
>JAQQZT010000020.1:7927213-7938985 GCA_030068275.1 Clarias platycephalus | reverse complement strand
GCACAAGCATCATGATATGGGGATGCTTCTCGTACTATGGTGTTGGTCCTATTTATCACATTTCAGGGATCATGGATTAATTTGAGTACATCAGAATACTTAAAGAGGTCATGTTGCCTTATGCCGAAGAGGAAATGCCCTTGAAATGGATGTTTCAACAAGACAATGACCCCAAACACACCAGTAAGCGAGCAGCATCTTGGTTCCAGACCAACGAGATTAACGTTATGGAGTGGTCAGCGCAATCCCCAGACCTTAATCCAGTAGAAAACTTGTGGGCTGACATTAAAAATGCTGTTTCTGAGGCAAAATCAAGAAATGCAGAGGAATTGTGGCGCGTTGTACAATTGTCACAGATGTGAAGCAGTTCTCAGAAACCATGGTTATACAACAAAATATTAGTTCAAAGATGCACAAGAAAGATTAAACTTCAAGCATTTTTGTTTAAACTGTAAATTCATCACTTTATAAAGATGAATGATGACTGCTATTTTTTTGAACAGGCTAATATTTGTTTTTCTTCACTTACAATAAACTAATTATACATTTAGCACATTTTTCTTCATGTTGTGATTCAGAATAGAATTTTCAGGGTGTCCAATGCATTTATGTGATTTAAATTTAAGTTATTATATGGATATGGAGCTTTACTCACTTTTACAACACACTGCTATTATTTTGAACACCACTGTATGCCCAAGATTCCAGTGAAGTCTCCATAACATTAGTGGGTAGCAGTAACAATAAATTAAATGACTGGCCCTTTTGCTACAGTGTGTAAAAACTATAAAAACCAACCTGGGGGGGAGGGGGGGTTTGGGTGGAGACACAATGGCTGCCAAATATCAGGCAATCAGTTGATGTACATGGAAAGAGAGTAGTAGAAGATAAAAGGTAGAGGACTGTCTGTCGATTTTAAGGTTTAGCATGGAGGAGCATCTGAAAGCCAGTTTATGTCATGTGCTGCTCTCTAACACCGGCCCAATCAAAACACTTTAACAGATAACTTTCTAAGGAGTCTGGACAGATGTAGCAATAACCAAGAGTTGTCTGGTTGTTAGATGTTTTCACTCGTAGTTCATATGTATCTATTTGTCTGCCTGTCTATCAGAAGCTCTTCTAAAAGCAGCCTGCTCAGTTTTACTGTTTAACTTTTTTTTTTTGTTGCTATCTACACTACATGCTCAAAAGCAAGTGGATACCTGACCAGTATACCTGTATGTGTTTTTTCCACCCAAACTGTTGCCACAAAGATAGCAGCAGATAACTGTCTAGAATCACCAAGATTTTTAAAGAATGGTGGTGGCTCAAATGGTTAAGGCTGTAGATCACAGGATTTCTGGTCAGAGGTTTGAACGGCAAACTGTCACCACTGAGCCCTTGAGCAAGGCAGTTAATCCTATCTGCTACTAAAAAGAATTTCACTGTGCTGTAAGGTACATGTGACAAATAATTTAATCTTTTTTTTTTTTTTAATAGTATAGTATAATATAATACTGTAAATAAGCGAGCAGTATGGTGGCCTAGTCAGCACTGTCACCTTTCACCTCAAAGATTCGGGTTTAATTCCTACTTCAGGTTTGTGTGCATGGAGTTTGCAAGTTCTCCCTGTGCTTAGTGGGCTTCCTCTGGGTGTTTCAGTTTCCTCCCAGGAAACTTCGAATAAAACTTGCAGATTAGGCTAATTGCCAGTGTGAGATGCAATGAGTTGGCTCTGAGTTGGCATTCTTTCCAGGGTGTACCCTGCCTCATGCCCTATAGGCTCCAGGCCCCCTGCGATCCAGTATACAGGATAAAGCGGTAGTAGGAATAAGTGAGTAAATTATTTTAGTTTTTAAAATCCAATTTGATTGAAAACCTGGCAATAATATAATACTGTGAGCAAGTGTTGGTTAGGTGAGTGCCCTTCTTTTTTTTTTTAGCTATAATTCATTGTGTGGGTTGTCCTGTCACCTTACACCTCCAGGGTCGGGGTTTGAATCTCACCTCTGGTTTGTGTGTGGAGTTTTCATGTTCTCTTACAGTCTAAAGACATGCTGCTGATTGGTGTTTCCAGTTAGTATTTGCCCGTTGTGCGTGTGTGTGTGTCCTGCCTTGTGCCATGAGTTCCCTCGAATAGACTCCAGGCTACACACTCGATCTAAATGAAGAGAAGTACATCAAGGGTGTGCATTTTGGGTGAATATCAGGGATATACAAGGGAAAGTAATGGTATTATCAAGATTTGTTCACAGACATAATTAATGCATATAAACGCACAGACATCGTCTAGACGTGGTACAGAGTGCATTTTACGTAGGTCTACCAAGAAATATGGAAATAAACACATTTCTCATTTATGCGTATAACTATGGCAAGGGTGACTGACTTTTTAATCGTGTAAAAATGACATTAATTTAAACCTAGTATAGTTAAACTCATTATTATCCTACAATGTGTGATCATCTTTATTTATTGTATGTTAAAAAAGGAGACGCCCAAACCACATGACCCCCATGAGATTGGGGTACATCCCAGGTGAGAAGTTCTTAGGGGGGGGGGAAGTCACGTGGTTTACACTGCCGCCAATCAAGATCCACTAGTGTGTAAATTGATATACTTGTGCGCTTATAACTTGTTACATTGTAACACGTGCTGTTGTTTATTTGACTTTGAGAGTCACTGATCGCGCGCGCGCGCACATGAGGTCAGCTGTTGAACCGTTGGGAAGTTTAGTGTGAAGCTTCAGTCAGGAGTTTATGGAGGCCGCAAACATTAAAACCAGGATTAAAAACCTCCTGCGCTCGCCGCACATAAAGCTGCCGAGGAGCCGACGGCTGCACAAAGAAAACCCGACCAACAAGGTAGATCAGTGTCCACTATGTTCAGTTAAAGAAACACCAGATGATGATGATGATGATGATGATTAGTGCTAAATGAAACTGAGGAAGTCAGTCCCTGTGCAAAGGAGATGCAGACAGCTAAAAAGAAAACAGGAAATCCAGTCTTTGTTTATTGAACTGTTACAGTTGTTTCAATTCCTTCACTGCATTAATTTGAATGCATGAAAAATTTACAGCAGTGCTTCCAAATAATAATACAGTTGTGTGTATATATGAATAAAAGTAAATCGATTTTAAACAAAGGTAAACCTTACTTCACAATAACACATGCATACATGCATGTTTATTTTCTACTGTATGTTAGAAAATAGCATTTCTGCCTTTTTGCCTTCTTACTTTGAAATATGATCAGTAAAAAAAAATGTATTAATTAATTTATTTTTGCAATAATGTTCATGTGCAAAACATCCCATGCAGATTTAATTATGTTGCACAACACTGTAACCTTGCCAGCTAAATACATTCACTCCTATGTTATAAAACATTTGGATTATTATCGCAAGTTATATAATCAAGAGGAAGTTGCATCATCGATACGTTTTCTAGATAGATGGATAGATACAGATACTTTATTCATCCTGAAGGAAATTCCAGCATACAGTAGATGTTCATGTGAAGAAGAAAACTAAGATGTCTTTTGTTTTTCCTTATTTTTAACGATTTGTGATGTTGATTAAAGAAGTTACTTTGTAACATCCAGCTGTCTGCAACAAAACCTTGAAAAATATATATTGGTGCCTGAAAAGGTGCATTTTTTTTTTAAATGCCGAAGGTTTCTTTCTTTTTTTCTTTTTTCATTTTTTTCTTTTTATTTATTGTGGCAGGTGTTAATGTTGTGTAAGATATATTCTAAATACAAGATTGTTGACTTTTAATTTTTTACAGTTAATACAAATTCAGCCTTATATGACACTTTTACTCCTGCGTATGTTTTGGATGTTATAATAATGTATAATTATTACATAAACTATTTAAAGTTATTTTTCTTGACCTTTAAGTTATTGTTGTTGGTTTTGTCTTGCTGTGCAATAATGTGGAAGTAGTTGTTGTCATCCAGGGGTTTGGACATGTCTGAACATTTATACACCTGCATTTGTTTTGAAGTTGCCTCTACTAATAACACTTTTTTTTTTTTTTGTTAATATATATTATTATTATTATTATTATTATTATTATTAATAATAATATATGCAATCTTATTATATTATACTGTTTATGACATTTGTCATACATGTGGGACTGATGAGATCTGTTTTATCTTTATGAAACATAACTACAGTGTGTGTAATTTAAGATTTTAAGACATAGGCATGCTTAAAATGGGTATTTTCCAATCTGAAAAGAATAAATAGTAATTATAGTCATGGCTAATTTTAGTGCACAAGTTTTATTATGTATGTCTGTATACATACAGTATATAATGGGGTATAGTATAATATATATAATATAAAAGACTAATCAGCCATAACATTAACACCACTGCCATGTGACTTGATTAACAATTATATACCAGTAAAATGGTGACCGGATCATGGGCACTCAAGGGTCACTCATGCTTCAAAGGCTAAAGATCAGCCCGTCTGATCTGATCCCACTAAAAGCCAATGCAGCAATAATTGGCAAAAAAAGTCAATGCTGGCCATAATATAAAAAGCACCAGAACACCCAGAGCATCAAAGCCGGCCACACACGGTCCCAGTAGGCAAAGACTCCAAGGTCACCAAACTTCAAAAACATCCAAACTCCCCCGATTCCAGTCCAACTAAGCAACGTGGGATGCTCCGAACAAACAAATCTGATCCAAGGAGGTTCCATCCCACATCCCACAATGTACTGGTGCCAGACACCAGAGCTGCCCCAGTGGCTCAAGGAGAATCCAATTCCTAGTTTATTTTAATGTTAATGATTTTCATGTTATGGCTGATCAGTGTATAATGTAATGTTATGTAATGTAATAATGTAAAAGCATACATATAATCTTATAAAATCATGTAACAGTACTTATTGATAATACTTTTTTTTACCAATATTTGAGTTAACAGAATAAGTAACTTGGTGAAGAATGCTCACTGAGTACTTGATCAATGGCATTGATTTGCTGTCTGCTGATTAATGCTTTCAGTGCTTAAGGTCGCAGATCCAGTGATTACAAAGCGTATGCATATAAAGCAGATTGTGCTAACAGTTGTGAATGTCTGAATAAATAAGTACCCCCCTCCCTCCACCCACCCACACCCATTGCTGTTCATCATCACATCTAGCTCATCTGTCTATGGCTGAGTAACAGGGCTCTTTCCTGTCTGATTAAAGTGATCATTGTTTTCAATTAAAGGAAATCACTATAAATGTTAACACGGATTGGGTGTGATTGCTGTTTCATTATTAAATGCCAGTTAAGTTTGAAAACTGATCGAGTCATGATTTTCAAAATGGTTTTAACAGTAAGAAGTCTTTATGAAAAAGGTGTTCATGAATCGCATGGTAAATTGTCTACATAGAAAGTGAAAAATATAATTTTTCTTCCGTGCTATTTTGATCCTGGCATTTCCTTCAGTTTGACTTTCTGTCGTTACAGTTAACTCTGGAGAGAGTGCTTGGTATCACAACTACAGGAAGCAGTGGACTAACGTGTGATCCATGTTCTGGGATTGTCGCCTATCCTGCAGGGTGAGTGTAAGGCTTTATAATGGAAGCATTTATTTATGTATTTATTTTATCCAGAAGTCTAGCCGGTCAGATTAAATGTTGCAAGGCAACCCCTCACATGTCATTTAAAAGCTTTCACACAATATGCAATTATTTACAATTATTACAGTATTTCTTTTTGAGTCCATTATGGAAAACATGAGTGAATATGGAAATGCTTTGCAAAAGGCCACACAGTTTCGACACCAAAGAGTGCCCTTTAATGGCATTAATCAACCGCGAGCCTCTTAATGGCCTGCTTGATTTTTAACCTTGATTGTGTTTTCAATTTCTTAGCTTTCTATGGTGTATTCATGTCATTTCTGTATGACTGTATCTTAGAGCTGTTATATATTAAGTATTTATTCATCTGGATTAGAATTGGCCTTTTCATTTGCATGTGCACTTGTTAGTGCTGAAGCTGCATCATTTATAGTTTGTTCTAGCAGGGTTTGTATCTTGAAGTTGGCCTTCTGGAAATACACAAATTGTATATTGTAAACCAAATACAGAATGAATTGGCCAAATATAGAGGGTCTGTGTGATCCTGTTCAAATCCAAATTTTATACCAGCAAGAAGCAGACTTTATTCACAGCACAGTATAATGAGTTTTAAAGGCCACCTAACGTGTATTTTTAACCTTTGTGTACAAATGGAAGATGTAGCTGTCTCTTACGGTGTGTGCATGTGTGTGGTCTCTTCAGGTGTGTAGTAGTGCTACTGAACCCCACAAAGAACCAACAGCAACACATAATCAACACATCCAGGTAACAAATGAATAATGATTAAAGAATGATCTATTCAGTGAATAACTCTCTAGGTATGACGAACTGTTTTTCTTTCTCTGCAGGAAAACTATCACTGCTTTAGCCTTTTCATCAGATGGCAGATATCTTGTTACAGGAGAGGTAATGCATTTACAGTATGACAAGCTTGAATGTTGGATGTTTTGAGCCGACTCTTATGACGGTCCATTTCGTCATGTCTTTGTTCTTCTAAGTGTGGTCACCTTCCTGCGGTGCGGGTTTGGGACGTGGCTGATGGCTCTCAGGTGGCAGAGCTACAGGAGCACAAGTATGGGGTGTCCTGTGTGGCCTTCTCTCCGAACAGCAAATACATCGTTAGCATTGGCTACCAGCACGACATGAGTGTCAATGTGTGGGCCTGGAAGGTAAACACAAATGGACTGTATCTAGCCAAATGCAATGTGAGGGAGAAGCTCAGATAATGTACAGTTCTTAGATGATTCACCTGACTTTATTAATGTACAGTGTATCTCTCTCTCTCTCTCTCTCTCTCACAGAAAAACATTTTGGTGGCTGCTAACAAGGTGTCCAGTAAGGTGACAGCGGTGTCTTTTTCTGAGGACAGCTCCTACTTTGTGACCGCTGGGAACAGACATGTCCGATACTGGTACCTGGATCCCTGCAACTCCAACAAGGTATAGTTTACTCATGAGCTGGAGTAGATCTGGTTGGAAAAATCAGTTGTACTCCATTTCTTAAATGCAATATCATTAAATGGGTTTCTTCTTTTTAACGATCTACGTGTAAGGCGTATGAGGTGGATAGATTCTGTTAGGTTCACTAAAACTTAAGCTTCTATGTTAAAGTAGTACAAAGGACATGTTTAACCCTGCTTGCTTTTCATATTTATTCCAAAGTGTATAGATCATCCGAAACACTTCAAATTAACATACTTTCCCCTTAATCAGAATTTGCATGTGTTCCTCATACACAAAATGCGACCTATCACACCTATGCAGTTTGACTCGCGGTGAGATGCACAGTGTTGGGCACCGTGAGCCACCGTGTGTGACCGCCGATGTTCCGCGAAGTTCTACAAGGTTCACGATTTCCCGTGAGGACCCTAAAAAAAAACAAAAAAAACAACAACCCATGTTAATTTTTTTGCGCGAAAGGATGGAAGCGTAAATTCGCCGTGAATCATGATGAACCGTAGTTGCGGCCACCGCGCGAAACCGCGTGGGGATATTAATTATTACAATTATTCACCTTACACCAGATTGATCCAGTTATTCCTCTAACTTATACCCCTTCTCCATGTATATACAATTATCCTGCTTACTCTAGATGTATACAGTATCTCCCTAAGCTATCCTCCATACTTTGTACAATATTTACTCTAGCCTTATACAGTCATGCTTCTTAATCTAAATTGATTATCCCCTATACTTATCCCCTTTACTATACAGTTATCCTCCTACTCTATATTTAATTATTTCCCATAATCCAGATTGATATTCTGTCATCCCTTTCACTCTAGATTTATAAATTTGATCCTTTTCTAAACGCACTTTTCCTCATACCCCTGATTTACAGTTTAGAAACCAATCTGTGGTAAAGATGAAAACTGTACATTGCATTCTTTATTTTTATAATCAATATATAACTGTGTTCCCAGGCCTCCTCTGTGCGTAGCACTCAATCATTAATGTCGTGTTTTTTTTTGTTTTTTTGTTTTTTTCACAGCAGCTCACAGCCCCTGTTCCACTGCTTGGCCGCTCAGGCCTCTTGGGGGAGTTGCAGAACAACAACTTCTGTGATGTATCCTGTGGCCGTGGTGAGAAGTCTGAGAGCATTTTCTGTATCACTTCTTCGGGGCTCCTCTGTGAGTTTAACGATAAGAGGATGCTGGATAAGTGGGTAGACCTGCGGGTGAGTGCGTCCCAGAGAACCTGTTCCATTCTCACTGCAGAGCTCCAGAACTCTGTATGGATAATGCATGAGGTTTTGGTCAATCTTTTTCTAGCATTTATTGTTAAAGGGTCGACACTGCTGTTAGAAGGGACCTCATTTTATCTCTTCATCCCTAATACCAGATTAAAAACAGATGAGTTTGAATTTACTTACGTTTTCAGATATTACAGTACGTACAGTATATGTTTTCTCTTAGCTGCACATTAGTATTATTTCGAATGGTTCTCCTGCAAACAAGAGGAGCTGTTCAGCAAATCAGCAAGAGGAATATTTGTATTTAAAGAAGGCAATTAACTGCTGTTCATAAGACGAAGGTCTAATTACCCCACTGTGATCCCCGCTATTATTTATTCAAACTTGTAGACCAGTACAGCGAGTGCTCTTTCTGTCACTGAGGAGCTGATCTTCTGCGCATGCGCCGATGGAACTGTGCGAGTGTTTAACCCGTCTGACCTGCGTTTTATCTGCACCCTGCCTCGGCCTCATCACTTGGGCACTGACGTATCTGCTGTCACTCAGGCCAGGTGGGATCAATCTGTCTCATCTGTGAGACGTTTAACTGTGTATGAATGATGAATATGTAGACTAATTTTTGTATGCCAAACATCTGGTACCTCGTATAATCATTACATATTTCACAAATGGGTATAACACAAATAACACATATGGCATCAGGTGATTAAGTAACAACAAATTATTGGATATTTTGAATACCTTCTCTAATATTGAAATTTTAGTATTTAGGTAGAAACCTATTCCTCAAGATCTGACCATCAATATTTTGGTATCGTACCTTAAGAGGTTTAGTTGTGTGTGTGTTCTATATAAATAAAGGAAAGGTTTTGTCTGTACATTGCTCTTTTAATTATTTTACATTGATACAAGATTTACACGATAAAGTGCTGAACATAAATGAGTTTCCAGTCCAATGTCTATTTTCTCTGTATTTTCCAGTCACTTGTTCTCGAACAAACCAGATGCTCGTTACCCTGACTCGGTAGCGGTGACCTACGACCCTGTTCATTTCTGGCTGTCATGTGTATATAATGACCACAGCCTGTATGTGTGGGACGTTCAAGATTTGCAGAGAGTGGGAAAAGTGTACTCTGGTCTCTACCACTCTGCCTGTGTCTGGGATGTGCAGGTACATTTTAAACGGTGGAATAAACCAATAGTCCATAGTTCATTATATCTTTAAGGGTCTTGTTTCCCAGGTAGATTAGATTATGCACTTATCCTCTTATAGCAGGTTCCTGGTTCCAAAAGTTTTCCCGAAACACAATGGGCATCACCAGAGTTATGAGTTAATTACCACAATCAATGTATCCAGTTATGTATGAATAGAACACAACATGGTTTTACGTTGGTAGAATGAGCGATCCTGTTGTTAGCCCAAATTGACACATTATTACACTATATCCATATATTCGCAGCAGTTTGGCAACATGTTACAGTCATTTATTTAATAAGAATGACATAATCAACTAGTTTTCATTTAAATTTTACAAATTAGCTTCTCTTATGTCATATTTTCTTAACATTCTCTTTTTTTTTTTTTTTTTTTTCCTACATTAAAGTTAATGATGTTAGCTCAACATTGCAACGCCCTTGTAATAATTAATTAGAGCTTTACATTTACCTTTGTAACAAAGGGCTGACACTGGAGACTCCTTCCAAAAATCACTAGATAACTAGAGTCTGTGTAACACACTACAGAAGATTAGTATATTAATAGAAACCTCTGGTAATCAACACCTTCTGACCCATCAAGTGTATATCTCAGCACCTACAGAAACTTAAACAAATCCACAAAACACACTTCCTGATGTGTTCGAGATAAGAAATCATGCTTTATAGCTATTCCTGTGCAGCTGATCAATATTGTGTGCTCTTGTGATGTGATGTGTAGACGATGTGGCAATGCTGTTTTTCAGATATTACCTGAAGTTAAAGAGGAACCTCTGGCAGGGCTCACTTCTTCAGGGCTGTTTTTCAGCTGCTCTGCAGACAGCACAGTCCGCATGTGGAGAACAGAGGCACACATCAACCCGGCCGATAGCAATCTCCTCAGCAATGTATGTCTGCTGTTCAGTTCTGTCATTTCAATGTTTACCTGAAACACAAATGTTTGCCCCAGAAGGTGGCGCTGTAGCATTAAACAGTGAAGAGGTGAACCTTGTGCACTTTTCAGTCGTTTTCCTGAAAGGAAGAAGAAAATATTCTTTTAACTCCAGAGTATATGCATAAAAGACTGACCATTGTCTTGGAATGAATCATCAATGATTGCCGGAGGTTTCCACAGTTCTCATGTTTTGTAATTGTCCTGCCACTAAATAGGATCTTCAGAAGGTGATTTATACAACGAGTAACAGTGCGTTCCTGTTGGACACCGAGGGATCAGGCACCAGCTGCACAGAGAAGCCAGAGGAGCAGCCCACAGAGAGCCGAACAGGCATCAGAAGCATCTGTGTAAGTCCAGATGGCAAACATCTGGCCTCAGGACACCAGAATGGCACACTGAGGTAATGAACTTGCCATCAGTTTAGTTCTGCCCATCGAATTTCCATTGTTTTATAGAAATGGGAATCCTCTGGGATCTCACACTTTGATATTGTTTTGATTTAAAAATGGTAAGATCCAGATGTAGAGCAATTATATACATTTATTTTATTTAGATTTGTTCCCCAGTGGGACTGCTTGAAGTTATTATGAAGCATAATTCTATTTTGAATTGTTATATTCCTAAATACTTATGAAAAATACTGTCGATTGAATTTTATAGGTATTTATAATAAAATTTTTATAATTTGTAGTTTTTAATGGGTGAATAATGATCTACAGTATGTAGAAGTCAGGTTAATGATGTATGCACCGATGCGTAATGGTTTCAAAAACACGTTCTAGAAAATATTTACTTGCGTTCTCTTAGAAGTTGAAATATTACTGTATTTGTGTTTTGTTTCTTGGTAATCATGTTTAACTACAAGAATTTTATATCTTGTAGAATTCATGAGCTTAACACAATGGAGGAGGTTCTAAAGGTCGAGGTGCACGACACTGAGATCCTGTGCCTGGAGTACTCCAAACCTGAGACAGGTCTGTATACGGATGGTGCCGTTTGAGGTTGAGTATATACATGTATGTACATTCATATATGTATGAATGTATAGTCTTACCAGAGTTTATTTTATGTGTTTGGCATCTGGTAGGAATGAAACTGTTAGCGACGGCAGGTCGGGATCGCCTGATTCATGTACTGGATGTGGAGGAAGACTACAGTTTATTGCAGACCCTGGACGAGCACTCGTCCTCCATCACAGCTGTCCGCTTTGCTGGTGAGATATTCAGTTTCATTCATTCATTCATTCATTCATTTTCTATACCGTTTTATCCTGTATTAGGGTCGCGGGACCTGGAGCCTATCCCAGGAGACTTCGGGCACAAGGCAGGGTACACCCTGGACAGGGTGCCAGTCCATCGCAGG
>JAQQZT010000020.1:7895953-7911041 GCA_030068275.1 Clarias platycephalus | reverse complement strand
ATCTATCTATCTATCTATCTATCTATCTATCTATCTATCTATCTATCTATCTATCTATCTATCTATCTATCTAATTTTCAGGAAACTTATTTTTCTTTCTTCTTCCCTGTCAGGGGGAGTCACAGCGCACCATCTGCCTCCATCTAACCCTATCCTCTGCATCCTCTTATCTCACACCAACTAACTATATTCACATCAGGCAACAATATCAATAATTATTACAAAATTTAATTGCTGGCACTGACTGCATTTTTCTGTTAAATGATAATGCTGAAGCAGTTTTTTTAATTGACCACTTATCTTTATGTTTATGTTGAACATTTAATGTAATTTGTAGAATATTAATGTGAATATAAATATATTATTATAAAATATTTGTATAATATCAATGTTTTCAGTTAAGGTTAATATAAAAATGACAGTAAAAATGTAACTTATTCAATCATAACCGATAATGCACAATTAATGAAAAGGGATGTTTCCAACATGAGATGTAAAATGTGTTCAAAACATAAGATATTGTATACAGTACAATACTGTATACGGTACAGTATTTTGATGCTTTTAAGAGTCCATTGACTACAAAAGTATAGTTATTGTGAGGTGTAGATATTTTATCCATATTTTATCTTATTTATTTTGAACATGCATATATCTTCACTTCAAGGACACTTAACCCAAAGATTTAAAAATAATTCCAATGGTTTCATGTAAAGTATATTTAGAAATATACTGTAATATCAGTGGGACACAATCTTCTGTGGAATCACCCATCTGTCCAATCCATCACATTCCTCAGAGATCTGCTTTGGGCCAGTTTGTGTGTACTGCCCCGCAGTGGTCACATTCATCTTCACTTCATTCACGTGACTGACAGAAACTGCTGAGAGGTAAACACTGTACACGTCCATGGCCTGGGCACAAATGATTGCATATCAATAGGAATAATAATAACATGGGAAGAAAACACTTATGGCTACTTATTTTTGTCCTTTCTATTTATCAGTCTGTTACTGGTAAATAGGCTTACTGTATGAGCTGTCATGCGAAATAATTACAGGTAATGTATGGCGAGGTCTGAACTATACTCACAAGTATTATATAGTAGACCAGACATTAATGCTGATCCAACATATAGGCCTAACATTACGGTACTTAGTGCAGTGCAAAATTCCCATTGCTGTTTTAACACCTAGTTGAACTCATATAAAATCTGAGAAACAAAATTGATTTGACATTACAGCTTTCAATTTACCTGGGTGATCTATCTATCTATCTATCTATCTATCTATCTATCTATCTATCTATCTATCTATCTATCTATCTATCTATCTATCTATTGTAATAGTTTAAAACAATGAATCTAAGAAAATGTTTAATTGTTGCATTTTTTTTGTTAAATGACAATCCTGAAGCAATGTTTTTAAAAAAACTGATCACTTACCTTTAATCTATAGTTAGTTATGAAAAACAAAATCAGATTTTAAGCTATGGTGAATATAGAAATTACAGTAAAAATGTAGTCTACTTTTTTTTTTTTTTTTTTAATCTTGGATGTTTCAAGCATGAAAAATTAAATGCATTCACATATGAAAGATATTTAAAGTATTTTGCTTATTTTAAAATTCCAATGATTTCAAAAGTAAAGTTATAGTGGGGCGTAGACGCTTTATTCATATTTTATGTTATGTGTCTTAAACATATTATGTGCATATTATGAAACATATAATGTGCATCTCATACTACGGTACTTTTACGGCAAAATTTCGAGTGCTGAATTAACACCTCCAATTGAACTCATATGAACTTTGAAAGTGTTATATTCCACTGTGTAGTGTGTTGGAGTGTGTTTTAATGTGATGATTTCCAAGAAGTACGCAAAAGTGCAGTTTGGGACGCAATATCCAATTCTAAACCACACAGTACCACAGCGAATACAGTACTAGGTGACGCCACTTGGGTGTAACACTACTGTATGATCCGCCACACATAATATCCTACGGCTGTGCGTTTTGGAGGCGTGGCTTTAATGTCCGAGGGGCGTGTACTACGCGCAACACAGCCACACCTGCTCATGATGCCCTGGTTACGGCTGTCAGTGTCTGTGACCGTGACTTAGCAAAAGCCAGGCAGTCCAATAACCCCCCCCCCCCCCTCCTCCTCCTCCTCAGTCGCTATAGGCTGGAGCTTGCGTGTTGTCGTGACGAGCCGTGATTTGCCGTCTCTCCCGGCGTGCGTCGCGCGGCTCGTCTCAGGTGCTCTGCTCTGCTTTCCCGTGTCCTCGCTCGCTCGCTCGCGCTGCGTAGCAACAGCCCGGATGTAGGCTGCCGTCTTCGCATCAGGACCGGACCGGAGAGCGGGAACATGGCGCTGGCGAAGACGTAACGGTGCATCCTTACAGCGCGGGAGCACAGGCGATGTGAGGCGGCTGTCGGAGGCGCAGGTAAGCGCAGTGTTGTTGCGATCTCTGCCTAGCGACAGGCCGCCGTCCCGTGACGCGATGCTTGGTGCGGAAATACAGTGATCTTGTAAAACTGCAGACATGACAGAAATAAAAGACATGTTCCTGACGTCGGGTTTGTGTCCTTAATGTCCAGAAAAGACACGTCTCACACATTGAGTGTATTGTCAGCGCTGAACGGATCAATTAGGAGGCCGGTGCTGCTGCCTGAATGTCGAGGATGTGACAGCAGGTATATTTAATACATTCTCCTTGATACATCCTCTTCCGATTCCTTGTGGTTAAAACTGTCTGATTGCAAAGAAGAGAAATGGATTGTCATGGCTGGCAGGCAGGCAGGCACTTTCCACCAAGGAGAAGCACTGTTGCCTTTCATGGGAAGTAAACACAGATTTTTTGTTGTTGTTGCATGTACTTAGGCATGTCATTGCTACATGCATGGTGCTTTGTAGCTGTGGGCTACAGTTTTATTGTGCAAATGCAAAAACAAGTATCAAGCATAACATCAATAATAACAATGTTACTAATAACTTACTACTATTGTTACTACAGTGTATAATGTATACAGTGTATATGAGATATGTACAGTATATACTTTATATGAGATATGTATATACTGTACTGTATATGAGACAACCAGAGCCAGAGTGGCTGGAAGCGTTTTCACTTCACGCGCATAATGTTCTGGTGTCATGTAGCAGGGCGCTGTGGACAGACTTGATTAAATAACTAGATCTCAGTGGCAGCACTTCAGTCTCCAATTTGGACATTACAGTCACTTCTGGAAAATATAATACTGCGTTAGGAGTAAAACTACAGCTGAGTGACAGGATGGGAAGTATATTTTTTTTCTTTGAAATTAAGTAAATCCCAGTCCATGCATTTAGAAACACGTGCATGTATAAACTCTTGCAGAAAAGGATCTATTTGGTAAAGCTAAAGTGTATACATTTTAAAATTAAAATGAATAAATCTGTCATTTTCTAAGATCTTCACTCCTGTGAGTAATGCTGACAATCGTGCAATAGTAAATCTCAATCTGAGCTGTTTCAAGGTTGGAATCCTTGGGAAAAACTGTATGCATAAATCATATGCCAGCTCAGAAACTGCCAAAGTCATCATGTCTCAACAAGCCTGAACGAAAGAAGTCTGACTACAGTGTGACAGGTGAGAGCCAGCAGCCAATCAGAAGAGAGAGAGAGTAAGTGAGTGTAAGAGTTGGGAGTGAAGAAAAGAAAATAGGCAATGATACTATAATAAATAGTGAAGCTGTGAGATTTAATCAGTCTTTTGTCGGTCTGTTCAGTTAATGGAAACGAGTCACATGCCGTTTTCTAAAATTATTTAGGTAAAGTTGCAGATGTTGAATGGTCTAAAATAGACAGGTTTCTTGAAAATGCTCCTCAGCTTCAGCAGAT
Source organism: Clarias platycephalus (assembly GCA_030068275.1). Taxonomy (NCBI): domain Eukaryota; kingdom Metazoa; phylum Chordata; class Actinopteri; order Siluriformes; family Clariidae; genus Clarias; species Clarias platycephalus. Next base: position 7,907,162 of record JAQQZT010000020.1, on the reverse strand, counting down.
AATATAAAAATGCAATTTTGCAAGAGTATCCTTTTTTTTGTTAATATGTGCAGTATGTGCATTACCTCCACCTACTTGACTGGAGTGTAGTGCAAAGAAAAATTGCTTTGTATGATAAATAACTTTGAAACAAGTGACACAAGTCGCACATGATTTTGGTGCATTTTATAAACTTTAAGTATTTTTAAAGATTAAATTCTAGTGGTTTAGTAGTGGATTAAAACCTGTAATAAATCCAGTTGCTTAAGACAAAAAAGACAGAAAATGTTATTACTACTGAATCGAATTTAATCAAATAAAATCTACGTATGATTCATAGCTCTAGTAATTAGTAATGGTAAAAAGGTTTCAGAGCTGACAGCATGTGCAGGTCTGACAGGCTAACGGCCTTTTTAATTGGCAAAGCTGAAGAACTCCAAAATATATTATAGCATGTGATATTTTTATGATTCTAAATCAAAATTTTAGCTTCCACAAGACAATGCCAAATGCCTTCAGATTTAAAAAAAGAATATTTCAATGCACTACGGAACTATGCAAACATTTATTGCATAGGAAACTCTTATTAACTAACTCCTTCATTTTCTGCACTCACTTCCACACTTGGCACTTAGACACTTTAAATCATCCAGTCCCTGAAAGATCGATCAGGGTGACCCTTAGATAAGCCATGATCACATATTAATGAGAGGGGGAAACCCACCAGGAGGTTGGGAGAGTTTCATAGAGGAAGAAGCAAGTATGCAGAGGCAGTATGAGCTCTGGAACCACGTCAGTACAACGAAAGATGCATAAGAATAACAGTAGGGGCAGATAGGCATGGTTGGTCAGTGATTTGTTTCAGGCCACTGACTGTTTATTTTAGGATTAAAATAGCGAGCTCACTGAATGATGTGCATAAAAGGGGTGGTGGTGGTGGTGGTGGTGGAAATTTGTAAATGTCAAGAGAGTACAGACCATAGAATGACGATGCACTGTCTGCAGAGGAGAATCCAATGCTTTCTTTCGTGTAAAAACAAATGATTTACAAAGAAACTGTTTAAATTCAGCTTGTTGAGTATCTAAGTCTGATATTTGTAATGCATTTCTCGATTACATATAACTGAAAAGGACTTGTATTGTACTGTTCATTTTTTCATATTAAATGAAATTACATTCAATTATGTAAATTAAATCAAAGAAACAGGAACAAATGGTTTATCGCAACAGGCTGCAAAGTGTCTAAAGATATAGATATAAAATTGGTTGTGTATGTGACAACCTCAGCAGTAACCTCTTTTCCCCTCTTGTCTATTCCTAAAGCATTCAGCATCAGCAGAATCATCGACCTAATCAGTGCTGGCTCAGTCGGTTAACGCTGGGGCTTACTGGCTTACTGATCGGAAGGTTAGGGGTTCAAGCCCCAGCAATGCCAGATTTCTACTGTTAACAGCCCTTGAGCAAGGCTCTTTACCCTGTCAACAAACAAAAAACATTCCTCTGAAATTGCTCAGGTCCAGGGACTGGACTGAAATTGGGAAAGTCTGGCTCTTTGGCAGCAGAACATGAAGAAGTGAGGGGTGGCTTAAGACTTATTAATATTATTTTCTAGTACTGTTGGTAGAAATTATATATATTGTGCTAAGTGGCTTTTATGTCAATGACAAGCCATGTAGTAAGACAGGAACTTGAATACACATTAGCCTATGTGATTTTAGCATGGCCTGGGGTATCCTTATTGTTAGTTTAATATTATTTTCGGCTTCACATTTTACATGTTGACTTTGTGATTCCAGACAAAATCCCAAAGCCATGTGTTTCCACTCCGAGTAAATCACTCTCACTATATTTTTAAGAATGTAGGCCACTGTGATTGTGGATGTAATGCATGGTGTGAAATTACCACCCCCATGTTAGCGGATTTGATTACATACATTAACGTCTGAGGTGATGCTGTAGAACAGTATAGCATCACTCTATCCTCAGAAAGGCACACTCAGCATATTTCATCATGTATGCTTTCTGTGTAACAGCTACAGCCGGCATTCAGAGATGATCTGCTTACGCAGGGACTTAATATTCACTGAGTGCTTCCGAGGTTTAGGATATGTCAGGGTTCAAAAAAATTAATGGATTTTGGGTTTCTGATCTTGGATTACTGTCTGTGTGCATGTTCTCCCTGTTTTCATGAGGGCGTACCTTTACATTCTAATGTGTTGATTGGTGACTCCGAATTGCCCCTAGGTTTCCTGGATTCTCTCCAGATTGTAGGTGGGTGATGTGACAAAAATACCACATCACAATTGTCAAGGACAATTTAATGACACACAATATGTATCACACACAAATGATTAATAAATCAACATATTTAAAATTAAATATATCATTATAATAAAAACAATATAATAAAGTACTGTAAGTTGAAGGCTTCTTTGTCATGTATACGCTCAGTAGCACTTAGACTTTGTGTTAACTCAAAAGATTTTCAGGCGGGAGTGAAATAGCAGTTTTTCCTAGTTGTATATCGCCTAGTTGTTGTTTTCTATAATATCAACCTTAAACTAATTGAGATAAATCATAAACTCACAAAATTCATAGCTAACTTAACAAAATATTAGCTAATGTAATCTGTTTTTTGTTGCTGTTGTTGAGATGAGGAGGCTGACGAGCTAACTTAATTAAAATATTTGAATATTCACTTCATTTAACGGCAGGCCAAAAAGTAATCGTGGCCAGATAGTTTCAACGGCTAACTGAGTAACATAACATTTTTAATGTGCATAAGGGATATTTATGTTTTTTTTTTTTTTTTTGCTTTATTACTTCAGATTAAAACTAATTGGTAGCAGTGAATAAAAGGTTTTTCCAGCTAATCATCCTATGATGGAAAGCGTTCAAAGTAGGTTACTGTAGAAAGGTGTAGTGATTAACACTGCTGCCCCACACCTCCACGGCTCAAAGTACACATTTTTCCTGTGGTCAATGTGCACGAGTTTTCATGTTCATCCCGTGTTGGGTGAGTTTCCTCTGGGGTAACCTGGTTTCCCTCCACATTTCAAATAATTGAACAATAGGTTGATTGGCATTTCCAAATTAACTGTATTGCATGATAAGCACTTATGAGTTCGCACCTCGTCCAGAGTGTACTCTAACTTATGCCTGCAGTTCCATCGGACAGTCCCAAGTAACTTTACATTAGATAAGCTGTATAGATAAACAATAATGTGCTATATACTGTATAATAAACTAACAAAAAAAGACTAAAACATGGATTTTGACAGGGATGGGAATCACCAGCCATGTCCCGATACGATATTATCACGATACCTCCGTGCTGATTCAATTCAAATTTTGATTCTTATAAGTATCACGATTTGATTTTGCATTTTTTCCCCAGATTTTGTTACAAACATTTATAAAAGTCTAATGATTAATTTAATATAGCCCATTACGTTTTTGATGATGCACAATTATGCAAATCATTTCGTTGGTCCAGTTAGATGTTTTTGCAAATCATGTCGTTGGTCGGTTAAATTATTTATTTATTTGTGCTCATGAGCAGCAACAGTTTTTGGAAATATTTTTTTTTACAGCAAAAGAAGCTGGGAAATGCTTGCATTACACTATTTGTTCTTCTCCATGTTTAGCCATTTTGCTAAGTTGTTGTCAAGTAGTTTTCAGTTCAGCATGATGATGCATATAAATTGAATGCTATCGGCGGTTCAATATGTCGTCACTGTGTCGTTTAATAAAACTTTACAGTAAAATATTGTGGAGTAATAAACAGTACTTTAAAATACCAACTAAAATACCTCTGAAGTTACAGCCTCTTTCTGCACTGTGGAGAAGGTCCAGATCGTTGTACTGTTTGCTGTAATGTTACAGTATGCCTACACCTTCCTTTCTAATACGATGCCTGTCCTAAAAAACTGTGACCTATGAAGAAAAACACTTCACAACAGATTGCATATTAGTGTCAAAACACACTCGGTTTTAAAGCCTGGTTCAAACATTACTGTAGAAGGTTGTGCACATGTCACTAACAGTTCCACTCAAAGGACAGATTTAGATCTTAAAGACCTAGATACCCAGATCCCAGTTCTCATCCCTCCTCATATGCCTCTGGGTCTGACACTATAAACAAAAAAGCTTAAATTTGATAACGTGGCTTATTGTGAAGCTCGTTGACTGAAATACACTGTTAAACAAATTAGGTTTGCAAACACTAACCGGATCAGTATTTGGCATAGATATTCATTTGGGAGAAATGTCTCGGACTACTTCGTCTTACCAAATCTCGTTTGGTCCTTCTGCCCTATTTCATTTAATTTTCCTGCTCGTCTTTATCCAATAAACGATCCGGAAGCGGTGAGTCAGCCGTAACGTCATCACCATCTTTCTCCAGCACCTATATGGGGAATGAAGTGTGTAGAAAGCTCACAATCGCACCAACAGATTTGTCCTGATGACTAACCCTCTGCCATAGGTGACAGATTGAACCTGATGGTCATGAACTCTGTCACTATTTGTTTGTTCTTATCACTTGCTTTCCTGCAGGCACTGTCTTTCTCATTCATCATTAGTCGTAACTACTGTATGTTTTGTAATTTAGCTTGTCAGTCTATATTAAGGGTGGGTGTGCTATAAGGGTGTACTGTAAGAAGGATATCTGGTACATCTTGGTACAAAGGGGCAACACTAGGGCTGATGTGTTGCTAGATTGAAAATTCACGTGGTGACAGTTGTGTCAGGTGATCACTGCGCATGTAAAGATCCCTAGATTTGATCTCAGTTAGGGCTTAAAACTTTCAGCAGGATTTGCTGATATATCTGTAAAAAGCAGCCAGCAGTGATTGACAAGACGTACATGAGGTGCAGTGTCCCGAATATGAACAAGGTGGATTATTTACTCTATCATTCTTTCTTATTATGCCAGCCTCATTTTCCTGTGATATAATGCATATCCTAACCTTAAAATTTTCTCTGCTGTGATCATTTTGATAGATCGTAGATTTAAACGTGGTATGGTGGGAAAAAAAACAAAAAACGAGGCATATACAGAAACTTACATATAAACAAATAAATGCCAAAAGCAAATCCTGCACTTACAGAGCGAAAAGTCTAAAGATAACTTGATATACCAAACCAGTTGTACATTTCCAGACAAAGCCAGTTCTGTAGAAGTTATTAAAGCTGATCATGATTATTTGAGCTAATTGTGAGATTGTGAGATAATAATGAACCTCTTGAGGCTCCAATGTCCTCATATGAGGACATGACATTTTCCATTGGAGATGGAGGAAAAAATCGATTCAGTCACATAAGACGATTCTTTTGTGTGGCAGTTCTTTTAAAGCATAGCACAGCATCATACATTCAGCTGAATCCAATCAAAAGAATGACTTTGTTAAAGTCTTTTATCATATGTGTTTATTTATACAAAATCTTTCACCTCTCATTATGCTCACATTTTGGTCATCCACGGAAAATATGACATAAACTATATTTGTACATAAAATGTCTCCAAAAAAAGAATGAGTACAGTTAATGTTTTTTAAACTATACATGTTGTGAGAGTTACAACAAAGAATAAACAAAGATATTGGCAGAGAAAAATAATCCTAATAATATTATACCATGTTTCATGTCCCCCTCTTCCCAGTTATCCTTGAGGGAACGCGCTGTGCCTTTTTCACCAGAAATACTGTATGTCACATTGAAGTAGAACATGAGTTATGACTTTTTAAAGTTAACACCGACCAAACATATTTTCTTTAGTCCTCAAGACATATTTTATATTTTTAATGTTTATTGAAATAGTTGTTCTCCTCATATGGTTCAAGGGTTTTTTTCCAGTATGCCTACTGATAACTGCATCGCAGACTGAGTATGTGATTACACTGTTTCCAGCAGCTGGTCAGTATTTTTTATGAACTACTATAGGTTGTATTTTTGTATGCTGTATAAATGTAATGGAGATTTGTAGAGGACTGTGCAAGGCAGTGTTTCTGCAGAGCTTATCATGTCTCGGTGTTATACACATCATTTAATATCTCATAATTAGTGCTACATAACAGTTTCCTCGTCCCTACACAATACTACACCGGCATAGCATCTGGTAATGTTTACTCTGATTATGTTATACTCATAATCATAATCATGCTCAGTTTATATTTAACATCAGCCAACTGTTTATTACTGATGGGACTAAACAATTTTGGCCAAATATAGTTGAAAACAGCACTTTATTTTCGTCTGAAAAATGGATGAATCATTTGACTAAATATACCTAAAATGTTAGCACTTTACGAGTAGTTTTTAGTGCTGATGACAATTGGGGTGTCTCCCAGCCCCCCCCACCCCAAACAACAGGAAGCAGTTTCCAACTGTACAGCAGGGAATATTATTATGCCTTTCCATAATTTCTTTATCTGAAAAGGTGGAAAAGTTGTTTTTTTGTGAATAATTACATAGTTTATCAGTTTAAATAAAATAAAAATAAATAAATAAATAGATTTCACATAATCCTGCGCATAGTGTCTGCCTGTTACATGGCCTACTGTAAGTCTGTCTTTAATATGCAACATTGTTATCATTTAAAAATTAACTGTTGTTTTTGGACATAGACATCCCCATGCACCTGTAATTCTGCACACATTTCTGAGCTTTTTATCATTCATTGGCACATCAACATTCTGCTCTCAGGTGCTCTTATTTCTGCTTGGATAGAAAAAAAGAAACAAACCAAAAGACTGGCCTAATTCTGTAACGCTCTTCATGCTTTATCGTCAGCAAGATTATTGACCCTGTGGTGAGGAACGTGTTAGAGCAGAACGCACAGACGTGCATGGAGACATGCAAGGTCACTATTATTGTCACAGCACTACTGTAGTACATAGCTTAGTGTTCCTTTGTTCCTTCTGTTCATTCATTCAGGCTTGGGTTAATGTGAGTTTGTAAACTAGGTGTTTATGATGGAGAAAGAAGGGATCAAAGGATATGAATTAATTCTGAGAAAACATACACACGAATGCACTGTAGAAGTCGACCGACCAGGGTTTTTCTATGGCCGATGCTGATCTTAAGAAATCAGGTTTAAAACTTTAAATAAACACTCTCTCTCACTCACTCATCGTCTATACCGCTTTATCCTGTATTCAGGGTCGTGGGGACCTGAAGCCTATCCCAGGAGACTTAGGGCACGAGGCGGGGTACACCCTGGACAGGGTGCCAATCCATCACAGCTTAAATAAACATTTCTCTGCAATTATTAATAAACATAAACATAAAATACAAGGTTAGTATTTTACTATAAGTAATTTTTTTCTATAATTCTATATTTCCATGCACATTCCAATCTAAATAGTGTTTTGTCCTTGCTAGTGCGTGAGCTCGGCTGATCCTAGTCTGACAGATAGCTAACAGCTTCCTTCACTAGCCATGCAGGAAACAGCGCTCTTAGTTTTTGATGTTTCCTCAAGAAATACTGTAAAACCATGTTAACAGTTTCCCCCCTTTTTCCTCCTTCAACATAAATATAATCATAAATAATAAATAATAATATAATGAAGAATAACTGAAGAATATAAGCTAACAAGCAGCTAACACAAGCTAGCAACATTACAAATACTGTAGACATGCTAGCACAATTAGCATCATCCTGTTGTATATTTGTTGTAGGGCACAAACAAACTGAACAGCTTTAAAATACATTTTGGGGTAAGTATTACAAGTATTATAAGTTTTATCTACAGGTATATGTTTTTAGGGACTAAGGAAAATAATGGGGGGCAGATGAGCAGCTTTTACTGTCTGTGGGTCCAAAGCAAAAATACTGCACTACCCAAAGGTGTGCCTGCCTTTTATTAGACTTAAAATGCTCAGACATTTTACGAATACTAAAAAAGCTGGCAAAAATCAGATTATTCGAATGACCTCTAATCCACTGCACAGTTTCAGTTTACTGCTGGAAGCTGCATGAGAGCAGTCTATGTAAGATCTACGGAGACTACGATCTGACCAAAGAATACATGGTCTAATTAGTCAAAAGGTGTTGATTCATTTTCAACAGCAGCCCAGACAGCGGTTAGATTTTATTGTGACTCACAGGTTTATAGAATTGTATACTATGTTTTCATTTGTTTAGTACTTCACATGGACTTGTATGGCAGATGCTTTAAATAAAATGTGTCTTTTTTTTCCTTCTTTTTTTTTTTTTAAAGCATATTATTTAACAGTCAGTCATCGTCTATACCGCTTTATCCCTGTATTCAGGGTCGCGGGGACCTGGAGTCAGCACTTTGTATGAGGGTGAGTCAAAAATGAAACGCACTCTGGTTATTTTATAACTTTTGTCTTATCAGCGCTTTCTGTTCCAGACTAAAACAGCAGCATGTATTGATTCTTTTTTTTGGTCTGAGGGTGTACATGTACCTGGTGCTGAAACAACTCAATAAATGTATGGCAACATCGAATTAACTAACTAACATCTTATCTAACTACAATTAATTCTACATCCAGAGTGCGGAAAATTTTTGACTTACCCTCGTAAGAGAGGTAAAGCTGGTCTTTTTTCCACGGGTTTTATGGTTTTTCCGTAAGAGAGAAAAATAGAAGAAACTGTGAGAAGAAGCTCTTTAGGAGAGGTAACAGTAACTCTGCTATAACAGCATGCCTGTCGTGTTTTATCTCTTTTGAAAAACACATAAACAGTTAAGGCTAAATTTAATGACAGCGTTTTAGGCAGTTCCTGTGTAATGTTCTGTATTAAGCCCAGACCTGATACTGGGAAATAATCAGATCAAAACCAGAACAGCATGAATCAGCTGCTGCTGTCACAGTTTGTCATTTAGAAGCAAGCATTAGTCAGATTTATATTCATTTTTTGCTTGTCTCTACTGGTCTTATATTATGTTTAGATGAACTATAAGCTGATTAATACGGTAGCTTTTGAAAGACAGGCGAGGAAATGAATTTCCAACTGGGTATACTGATGAAATAATACCCTTCTGATAACTTCTCTTTGTCATACACACACAGTATTTTGCATCTCTATGAGAAGTTTAGTTATAAACTGTTATTTTTCATCCGTACATGTTAGTATGTTCCGTGGATAATAAGAGACGCCATCAGAGCATAACTTCATTGTGTTATGTATTATTATTATTATTATTATTATTATTGTTGTTTTGTTGTCTGGTTCACCCTAATTGTCTGTTTCTGGCCTGTAATCTCATCTCAAGTACTTTTTTAGCCTTAAGGTTGCTTTACAATATCGCTTAAACGGCAGACCATATACAGTAACAATGCAGAATACAGATGGTGAGATGTCAAACCATCAGAACATTTCCCACATCATACAGCTTTCTAGGAAGATTTTTGTTTTTGTTTTTTAGGTTTAATTTGAAAGATGCAGCCTTTGCCAGTGTGTCTTATAAATACAGTAAAAGAAATGCTGTGAAAATACCAATTTTTGATTCTAAAATAAAAAAAAGTCAGCACAGTGGTCACAGAAGGTTGAGCTGCTGCCGTACAGCTTCAGGTTGACTGGTTTGATCCAGAACTGGAGTAATTGTTGGTGGAATGTTGTACCAGTGATTGTGTGTCTTTTGCTGAGGTTCTCTGGTTTACTTTAACATACATATGTAAAACATGCCAGAAAGTAGCTTGACTTGGGACATCTTTCATTAATTAAAAAACCTTTTTCACTGTGCATTCGTATAAATGCTTATATGATCAGCTTTTAGGACTCACAGCAGCTCTGTATCAGATTGCATACAGTATCTACCAAAAAAACTAATGAAGTTAACTTAATTTAAGGTAACTATGCCTGCAAAAATATGTTAATATGTTATTAAATAACTGTCATTTTTAACTAAAATAGAGCAGGTAGCATTTGGGAATATTTAGTTTTTTGTATCTTTGATACACAATTAGCTCGCTTACTCAGTGTAATAGAAGAAAGGCTTACTATGAATTTCCACAGAGCTTTTGGTTCAGGATTCTTTTTTAAAATAAAGTTATGTTCTGCAAATTCTCAATTGTTCTTATGATTTATGAATGAAATTTTTGGCTGTGAATGTATGTATTTTTGGAAATGAATGTATTTAGCTGTTTCCCAGAAGCATTGTGCATTACTGGAATTAGGTATATTGGGTAGATTAGCTAGATTTTTCATTAAAAGGCATTTGTGTGATTTACTTTAATGTGGGCCGTAAATACATTCCAGACCTCTACCAGTATGAGGTTTAAATTATTAATGAATTCTATAAGAAATGACAATAAGACGTGACAATAACTCCCAGCAGAGCTCCTGTAATGTGCAAGTGGTGTTGGTGAATGATTGTGTGTACAGTTCCCACAGACAGATGTGTCTCTTCTGTAAGTTGACAACAAGTTATTCATAGATTTTTTTCAAGGATCAGGTGTTCCTCTTGCTGAATGTTCACAGGAATGACAGCAGTAGACTCAGAGCCACATTCATCGTACACAGATGTACAGCCTTTTTAAAAACATTTGCACCATTCAAATGTTTTACTGAGTCTCATCGGCCATCCTGTGGTTAAAGTCTTCTGTAAATGTCAGTCGGTTTTTAACAATTTAATCGGCATTAACAGGAAATTTTATAACAAGTCCCGGTTTGAATTGACCGGCAAGGCTTTTTTTTCCCCCATCATTGTAAAATGACCACAAAATTGTAATGTTCTTGTTAAATGCATAAAAAAAAATTTTATTAACCATTTGCCCAAATTTATTAACATAAACATTAATTAATTGCAGTTTTTATTTTTGCCTTTGTGCATTACTTTTTCTGCGTCTAGTTTTTAGTCAGTTATGGATGCATTTGTCTGTCTCTCTGATGTTGGCTCATGGACCTCAACAGCAGTGCATCATATCTCAGTGTTCCAACAGTGGAGATGAAAATGTCAGTGTAAATGTCACAGTGAGAGAATAAATGTAGGGCTGTATTTAATCTGATCCTTTATTCATTAATTAATTTTTCTTATGTGAGTGTATTATCCTGGTCTTGGCCTGATGTGCGTCACATGCACATTTTAATATAATATACGGTGGGGCAAATGAAAAAGATGAGAGAGGCCTGTAATTTTCATCATAGGTATACTGTACCTCAACTATGAGAGACAAAATAATAAAATCAGTCAGTCAGTCAGTCATCTTCTATACCGCTTAATCCTGCATTCAGGGTCGCGGGGGGCCTGGAGCCTATCCC
>JAQQZT010000020.1:7884217-7894217 GCA_030068275.1 Clarias platycephalus | reverse complement strand
AAAGCATATATAACAACATTTTTACTAAAGATAATATGGTACCTGTGACTTTTGCACAGTCCTGTATATACTGTATAATGGTTATTTTTGTATTTAGGCAGGAAGGGACCATTCAAATAAGAAATCTCTTTTTCTATTGAGTCCTGGACAAGACAGCAGCACATACAAAGTTGACATTTTTAATACAAAGCATGCATTAGATTTAAAACCTAGTGATAGAAAAAAAGTTACAAGAAGAAGGTTATATGCTGTAGGCCAGTTATAACAATATATATATACATTGTTCCTCTTTATAACAGAAATTATGTAAAGCAGTGACATGTATTCTGTAAAAGATATTTAAAGGTATTCAGAAAAGGAAGAACACTTTCACACATTTATAGAGAATAATAACACTTTCACACATTCATACCTAGAGGAGATTTAGAAATGGAGGAGGGGGTTATGCAAAGGTCACACACAGACAGTGATCTGAGCTTAGGTTCAAACTGGGGACCCTGGAGTGTGAGGCTACAATGCTGCCCACTGTGCCACAGTTTACCTTCCATCCTGATCTTTCTTTTTTCACTTTTTAGTAGTTTTTCTTTTGCTTACCAGTTAAAACGACATTCTTATATGCACAAAGAGATTGCGTGCATGCACAGTAGACGACCGAGTATGGACTCTGAGCTGACTGTACTGTAGCAGGTGCAGGTACTTAATTTAGGCTTTGGGTAGCACTGAAGATCTGGATCAGGAAATTTTTGAGTTGTTAAATAAGCTTACATCATCAAAAACTGCACTCATGGACCTGGACACCTCTAATTAACTCCAGTCAAATTATATGCCTTGCCAGTCTGTACAGCCTGGTGTCAGATGTGTCATCTCTTTCCTCAGCAGTCTCTCTCTCTCTCTCTCTGCCTCTCTGTCTATCTCTCTGTCTGTCTGTCTGTCTGCATTGTGTAGGCTGCTGACCTGCTGCTACCCTGTTTTTAAATTGCGTAATGCCTTTGGTAAGCTGCCATGAAGATCTGGCTACTGTCGGAAACGCAGAGGAGGAGATTGCAAATATATGTGTGGGCAAACTCACATGCAGAGTATAATCTCACTTGTATCCATGTGCTTAAACCGGTTGGCCAAACGTTATCGCAGTGTTATTTGGGAAAGAACATTATAGGAACACTGTTGGTATTATTTTGTTTTTAAAAGTTAGAAATACTTTGATAAAATCAGGTTGGAACAGCGTTGTCTACGCGACATTGGTGCAACGCAGAATGAATGACTCTAACACAACATTGCAAATACAGCTTCAAAGCAACATTTAATAATACCATTTATTTTTTATCTCTCAGCTGAAATACATCCTCGCTCATGCTTTAAATACGTCAAGCGATTATACTGCTGATGATCTTTCTGCACCAAGATGCCCTGTGTGAGTCTCGAACCCCTCGAAAATCTGCTATTGATTCTAGATTGCCTTCTTTAGCATCTAGTCCCCGTGTAAAAATACGAGACATTTAATCTAGAAGCAGCTGAAAGGATCTGAGATCCATTTTGTGAACCTGAACATTGTACAAATGCTTTAGAAACCATATTGCAGTACAGTTTCCTAGACACTTCCAAACTGATCCTTCTGCTTTGCCTCTTGCCGTTGTTATCACTAGCACTACTTTTGCTGTGTTTGGGAGGCGCGATGCACTTCACGCTGATATTTTTGATTTTCGAGATAACACTGTAACACTCAAGAGACACATGAGTGATTTGTGTACAAGAAACATGAGATACTCAATGTGCATGGAGATGTTTTGTTTGTCCGGTTTTCCGATCTGGATTTCTGAACTCTGAAGGAAAAAACCTAAGGGACTACGTATGTAATCCGATCGGACAACGTGTGAACAGACAAGCATGATGGAGGCTATAAATAAATGTTGATATTCTGTTGTTTTGAGATCCTGGTTTTGAGGTCATTTCAGGTCATTTCTATTGTAATGGTTTTCCTTTTAAATCATCGTCGTCTCATCGTATATACCGCTTAATTGTACTGTATGTACAGGGTCGCGGGGGGCCTGGAGCCTATACCAGGAAATTTAGAACACAAGGCAGGGTACACCTTGGACTGGGTGCCATTCCATCGCAGGGCACATACACACACTACGCACAGTTTTGGAACGCCAAGTAACCTAATCTAATGTCTTTGAACTGTTGGAGGAAACCAGATACCCGGAGGAAACCCACCAAGCACGGGGAGAACATGCAAACTCCATGCACACAGAGGCGGGAATCGAACCCGGCCAGGAATCGAATCCGGTCCCTGTAGATGCGAAGCGACACTGCTAACCACTGAGCCACCTTGCTGCTTCCTTTTAAATCAAAAGAAATCAAATTTCCTAAAACTTGTCTTGTCCCAGAGTTATGAACAAAAACTTCTGAGTAACCATGGTTTCTCCACACTGATGTTTTATGAGAGTGAACCAAACAAGGGGCATCCTCCGGTTCTGAAAAAAATGAAGCTAAAGCTAAAGTGCCAAAACATGGAGTTCCTTGAATGTCCACTGGGGGCTTTCGCCAAAAGTGTGGCAATCCCCATAGACCTCATGTTAAATTGCCCAACTTTACTCTGACATAACATAACATAAAATTAGGCATAATTGTTCTTTGCCTATTTATAAATTAACCAGGGTTTAGGCAAAATCAGCTCCTGCCAAGATGGCGACAAACAGAGCTCCCACAGTTGACCTTCAAAACCGCACTTCAGAAAACCTATGGGTGACATCACAGAGGGTTTGTCCATTTCTTTTTATATAATTATTTTTCTAAAGCTCTGAGACATTATTGCTTGCATCGTGTGTCTGCTACATGATTTGCTGGTTAAGGACATGAATGTGCAGGGGTACAGGTGTTAAAGCTGCCAGTGAGCGTACTGTACATATCCTACTTTGGATGTTTGTTCAATGATTATGTAAAACATGATTAGGAGAAAGTCGCACAGTCAGCCATAAATAAGGATGTGTTCTGCTAATCCATGCATGCAGCGCGCGCGCATGTATGTTGTGTGTTGTGGAGTATCTGCTAAATGATTCATGCAGGGGGATTTTGTCAGGAATCTGCTCAGCAGACTGTAATTTCACTTCACTGCTCAGAACACCTCTGTTTCACACTGAAAGCTTAATAATGGACTGACAGGGTATGATTAAACCTTAAACTACAGCTCTGCAGCTCACGATTAGTGTTCAGTGATATATTATAATGCATGTGTGTGCCTACCTGGCATGCTAAGGACATACTGGATGCCATTGGGGCATTATTTATTTCAGGTTATTAAAGGATAAAATCTTTAAAGGTGTTCATAAGCTTATCATAATATTTTTTGATGGCACACTGAACTCATAGAGCGTTAGATGCCGATCAGATTAATTGCCCGTAGTGTACTTGTCCTATAAGGACTACAGGAACTTTTGGGGAAAAAAAAGTTTTCTGTACTTTGACTTAAATTAAAATTTTTCTGCCTTGCCAAGAAACAAGTCACACATTGTAAGATATCAGTTACCTTTAGCTTTTATTACAGCACACAATGTGCTGACGAGTCCATGTCTCAAAACGATTCCTCTCGTTCCCAGAACCACTCTTTTACGATTTGGGTTCTTGAATATGCCTGTACGATCAAGGAAGAAAAACTCCAATGATGAGATACCCTGGTCATTCAGTACATTCAGGTCATCAGCTGACTTCATTTTATTGCCACATAACATTGCTGAGCCTAGACCTGACCAACTGCAGCAACTCCAGATAGTAACACTGTCTCCAGAGGCTACAGTATGCATAATGAGTGCGTCACTTCCCTTCTTACCCTGACACATCCATCGCTCTGGAATAAAATCAGTCTGCACTCCCCAGACCTCATCACCTTATTCCGTTGCCCCAAAGTCAAATCTTTATGCTCCCTAACAAGTGTAAACCTTTTTCTGATTAGTCTTACTAACAAATGTTTTTCTTCTGGACACACAACTGTGTATGAAAATTCCTTCACTTTCCCAATTGAGCATACCTATGGTTTTTAGTGTTTATTATTTTTTTTATCATGCGATTTCCCCAAGTGTTAATGTGACCTCTTTTCATGCTATTTTTTTCCAGCCACTTTTCTTCCACAAAGCTGACGCTTCAGCACGATCCTTCCAAGTTATGGTACGGATCATGTGATGAAGGTTCTTAACCCAGTTCTAGTAATTTAAAATCTCCTTGGTTGTTTTCTTTGCTTGATGCAGCCCTATGATTCGACCCTTCGGAAATGGCGACCTTTTTTCGGGCCGCCAGTTTGTATAAAACTAATAAACTTGCCCCTGATCTACTGGCCTGGTTTATTGACTTTTCCTTGAGAAACTGTGTCCAATCGGTACATTGGCTGATTGAGCGCTCTGTTCGCCTGCTCACTGACAGGGTGTAGTAGTAAAAAATGTCAGCATACAAGGATTGCCTTGAGACTCAAGGAATCGGCCCCTGAGAATCATTTACATTTATTACATGTGGGTTTTTTAATTGAGGAAATAAATCAGAAGAAATTAAAGTAATGCTTGTGCTTGCAAAATGAATAGTCTAACATGGAGTGATATTAACAGCCCTCATCCATTAGAAATTGTATTAGAAGGACGTTGCCATGTTACTGAGTGTATCCTCGGGCCATGACTTAGGTGTTTGAGGCCAGACACGGCCATTTCTCATTTTGTGAAAAGACTACGCGGACTCAGAAAGTTTGGCCGAAAGTACCGCTGTTCTACCACAGTGACAGTGGACAGATGTCTCCCTCTGGGCAAAGTAACACACTCCATATGGGCAGTGACAAAGGAAATTTGAAAGCATCTTAAAGATTGAATAAAGATAACTTTCATTCTGTTCTGCGTGTGTAAATGATTCTCAGATGTTTGGATCTGTAATTCGGTCTGAATGTTTACTCTCATTATTCCACAATGTAACAGTTATGAGCTGAGCCTTAGTGTACAGTATACACCATCAACTAAAGTGCTTAGAATGTACATTTACAATACAGTATAATTCCAAATGACTACGGTCCTGATTGTCACACTTGGTGATACTATCAAAAACATTTGCATTGTTTGTTTGCAGGAGTATACGGCTAAATTATTAATGTTTTACCATATTTTTATTCTTCAAGTTGTAATATACAGTACAGTATGTTTACATTTTGTAGTATGGCTAAATTCATATTATCAGCCTGAAATCTGATTTTTCTCCTCTAAAGTGACAGGGGTGTCTGGACTCACAAATCTGATGTTTTTCAGACCGGATTTGAGGCACTTTCCCATGTGCTTATAGATAAGATATACTGTATGTCGAATATATAATGTGACATGGATGAGAATGTGCAAATTGGAATTCATGTATGTTTTTGCCTCTGTGCATGCTTAGGGAGATCGTCGAGGTCATCAGTCAGCACAGGGTTTTCATTCCAGCAGTGGAGGGAAAGTGCAATCAGTGATTTAGAAGATATTCAGGCCAATGAATCTGTCCAAGCATGACTCGAGGGAACCTATAGAAACAAAGCAGTGTTTCAGGATGTATTAATGTGCATTTCAGAGGACAGACACGTCCACATTAGTGTCAGATAAAAGTCACTTGTAATTATTAATGTGAACTCTCATAACATGCAAATTCAATCTGACAAAAAAAAAAAAATGGAATCCAACAACGTGGCTTGTGACGTGAACACAGCCTTAAGCGCTTATTAATAAATGCTTTTGTAATATACCCTAGACCGTGTCTTTTTTTCCCTAATAATATTGAGACATTTCGTGAGCAGTTCCTTTCCTTTTTCTTGCCTTCTCGAATTAATTTGTAGCAAACAGCAAATATTAGAGTCATAATACTCTAATACATAAGAGAAAGTAAAATGTGAATATTATTATACAGTATATGAAACCAATTTTACATTAGCAATAACAGTTATAAGTGAAACATTTTGAGTGTTCTTTGTCATTTAGACAAGCGATAATTATTCCGACTTAAACAATCATTTTGCCTTCAACCTACAGAAACTGGCTTACTAAAAAACATTAATATGCCTGATTTTTTAATAATGACTGGTGATCCAATTGTCAAAGATCAGCTGGTAGTATGTAACATTTTATTACACACAAAAAAACAAGTCAAAGATGACGTAACATACACAAACTCAACATGCGTGCTATATAAGCAAACATGGCATGCAAGTGACAACATACAGTATAACAAATGCTACTCTTAACCCTTGTGTGTGTATGTGTGTGACATGTAAAGTACAATGGCGGATGGGTTCTCTAGTGTTACACAACTCTCTTTATACACTGTGTTTTGCAGTTTTTTTTAAAAATGCAAGATAAATTAGGAAATGAATTTGGTAAACTGAAGGCAAAAACTGAAATGTAAATTGACATGAAGCATTTTATTTGGTAAAAGCAAAAAAATGTGCATGACCAGCAAATAATTATAGTGATTAAACACTGAGGAATACAAAATCATGCATGGTGTCAAACGCTGGAGTTGACGGATACAGCACTGAGCTCCAGACATGACCAAACTTAAAAAATTAAAATGGTAGTTTATTACTAGACATCGTGTATCACTAAACCTTTCAGAGTGAAGCTTAAGCAACGGAGCGGGTGAAAGTTGAGAAATCTTGAAAATGCTTTGGATGCTTAAGATGACTGTTCTCAAGTTCCCGGTGTGTTTCTCTGTTAGAGCTGTGGACCAGTGTTATCTCCAGATGCCCCCGCAGCCCTCACCCTAATGAGCATGCCACAGTCGGGCTGTGTGGGTAAAAATAGCGTGTGGAAAGAAAGAAAGAAAGGGGTGTGGTGCTCTTGCAGGCTTTCCACTCAGCTCCTGAAGCTCTGGCAGATTCTTCCTGCACTTCCTCCTGAAAGCCTATGACTTTGTAGTGAGCTGTGGAGTCATGTTTCATTGAGAAGCGTTCCTGATAGTTCTGAATCATTCAGTGAAATAAATGAACTTTTTAAAATCAGGTATCCTCTCTTGTCTAGCATCAAATGCAATCAATCTGTCTTACTCTCTCTGTCTCTGTCTCTCTCTCTCTCTCTCTCTCTCTCTCTCTCTCTCTCTCTCACACACACACTGTTTCTTTGACTTTCTCACTCACACTTGTACAATGTGATAGTCACTGGGTGTCCTGTCCACTGCAGTCGGTGGTCACGCTACGGATGTCGTGCCGTGCCAGTCAGAGAGTTAGTTAGTCTACAGAAGGTGACACACTGTCCGTGGACATGAGAGACGGTGCTGGAGCAGGAATTCAGGGCACAAACAGGACGATGGTGTCAGCCTGGGAGTGTCTCTGCCGTCCCGCATCCCAATACCCCGGGCTTAGCCTGTCTGCATCAGGCTGCTGTCGTTGGCATTTTTTTTGGCACAGTGTTTCTTTGGTCATTATACGAGCGTGAATGGGTGAATCCAAGGCGAGGCCTCGACTACACCCACGGTGAGGTGAAGAGCCAGGGAATGTTTTTATCAACATTACATCCCCTTATGGACATGTTTGCACATGTGAATGTCATAGAATTCTTAAATTCATATTTATCGAAAGAGGACGAATGAATCTAGTACCAGGTAAGAACGCATGATTAAGGAATTATATATAATGTTTACAGAGAGCTTTTTATTTTTACAGATAAAACCAATCAACTAATTAATTTTCATCACGCAGTTGATTCATTGTATATAACGTATTCGTTTTTTCAAACTATTTTTAATCAGCATGTATCAAAATTCTGCTTAGATTGACTTTTTTGATCAGTTATGATAGACTCAATAATAATGGCACTGCTTTAGGATTTTGTGTACATCATGGTACTAGTATTCTGACTCTTTAAATTAGCTCTACTGTGGAATTCTTTGTGAAAGCGAATTCTTGGCTCATTTGGTATCGGTTTAATTTGATGTCATAATAAAGCCGTATCAGAAAAACTTTGACGACGGAAACTGCTGCAAAATATTTTTTTCATTCCTTTTCTTTCCTTCACCTTTTCTTCTCTTTCCCTTCTCCATGTTGTCCCATTTTGTCCAATCCTTTGGTCCAGATATCCAAAATCTACATTTCCTGCCACACTGCAGATACATGCTTTGCTTAGGGTACTTCCGGACAAGCATGTTGCTCAGACAGATTGTTCTGTCCATTATTAAAACCGACAGATAGTGAAACGGGAGAAAATGTAATAGCATCTCTATCTTCTGTGCAGCTGAGTTCTTACTTCTTTCCTACTGTGGAGTAGCACAGCAGTGTTCACTACATACTGTATCACAGAGCACACTTGGTTTTTTCAGTCTGTACTTCGGCAAAATTGTTGTCTTCTCATCTGCCTCCAAGAATCACACCAAGAAGATAAACATAACAGAAGCAAAGACAGAACAGATACATGTCTAAATGCTCGATACAGTACCAACATTTTGGACACGTCTTCTATTTCCATGGTCGTTCCTGATTTTTATTTCTTTCTACATTGTAAAACAATTGATTTTTGAGGCTGGTGACTCTAAATGATCTTCTCTACTCTATACGTTTTGGTCTTGCTTTCCATGGATGGTCGTCATGAGAGCCAGTCTCAACATGGTGCTTGATGGGTTTTGCAGATCCATTTGGCAGAACAGCTGACCTTCGTGTCTTAAAATAACTGTCTGTTGTTGTTGATGCTTAATTACCTAAAGCCATATGTGTTATTTCATAGTTTTTAAATCTTGATATGTTTAGATAGATGTGTGTCTTAGTTATTTTATCTGGCTCTCATTTAAGGTGAACTGACAGTGATTGACGAAACAAAGCATGCAGATACACCAGTGGTGTTGAAATGTGTGATCATTGCTGTGCTACTATACATTAGGAAAGAGCTACGAATACTGTTATACTAGTACACTCTTACTGTACATTCTCTCCCTTTTCACTGTCTGTCCGTTTCACTGATGGAAAGAACTGTAACCTGCCTGTACAGCATGCTTGTCATAAGTCAGTTAATGGTGCTATGTGTACTTAATGCCCCTAAGCCCCATGTAGCAGGGGGGGTCTGCAGCCAGTTGGCCACGCAAAGAGTAACTTAACAGCACATGTGTACAAAGACCTAAAATAGTGCTGGGCTCTGTTTTGTTAGCAGGGCTTCTGGGGAAAGGCCAGGCCTCGCTTTGGCCCATGATGCCAGTGCACTGCTCCGGACGGGAAATGCCTGCCGTCCCTCAGATGGTGACAGATGGTTCAGGGACAAACAGAGCTTCAGGTCGAGTGCAAGGCTTTTCCTTTTAATGCCATGGCCCTGGATTATATCATACCCATAATCATGATGCTATTCATCTATGCATGAATTTTTTTTTTCTGATAATTCATGTCAAATTTTAATTGTTAAATGACATTATCACAGCCAGTTATAATGTATACTAGTGATAATGTACTAGCCAGTAGTTGGAACAAACCGCTCCCCAATTCTGTTAAAGTACTGTACAGATTTTTGTCCAGGATTTAGGAATAAGGACTTTTAATATCCCTCTATTGAAACTGTGTAAATCATGTCCACCTACACCTGTCTTTGTGAATGCTTTAATTACAAGTGTGATATTAATTAGTAACTTTTGAGGAATAGTTGCGTTTTCAGCTTGTCAGTGTAACACCCATAAAATCTCCACATGTTCCATGTTCAGGATATAAATAGTCCAGGGCATTGCACTTTATGCAAATTCTTTTTTCAAACTTCTTAATTTCCAAACATGCTCTTAAATTAAAGTTATATACATATTTGATTAGATTCTCTGTATGTTTTTGGTGAAATCATAAAAAGGCTGAGTCTGGACACTTGCTGTTCACTTCAATTGCTTCATTCTTTTTTAAAATACTCTGACTGCCTTACGCTGTCAGCAGTCTATGTAATCATATGTTTAGGTCATAGGTTTCAACAGCTCCTTCCCTCTCTCTCTCTCTCTCTCTCTCTCTCTCTCTCTCTCTCTCTCTCTCTCTCTCTCTCTCTCTCTCTCTCTCTCT
>JAQQZT010000020.1:7868010-7884117 GCA_030068275.1 Clarias platycephalus | reverse complement strand
CCCTCCCTCTCTCTCTCTCTCTCTCTCTCTCTCTCTCTCTCTCTCTCTCTCTCTCTCTCTCTCTCTCTGTCTTCTATCCAGCCCAAATCTGCAGTTGTGACAAGTGTAAGAGATGCAGTCAGAACCAGCAAGGCCCAAAATAAAATCACGGGTGCAGGCTGTGTTATGTAGGTGCCTTTGACTCGAGTCTGAGGTTTTGAATGATCAGCAGGCTCTTATAATGTGTTTCAAAGATTTCAAAGAGTTGTTCGGAAGGGGTCGATTTTAGGTCTGAGTGACAGGAGGGTACAAAGGGCGTCTTGTTCAGATTGACCAGCACTAGCCAGCTTTTTCCCATAAATGTACAGTAACAGCTACCAATCTGGGAGGTAAGTTTCTTCTGTGAGATCTACAGTACATTTATTTCATGGATCATTTCAAATTGCGGTTCATTAAAATTCTACAGCTGAATTTGGACAAAAAAAAATGCAAACACTCTCTCCTGTATGTCTAAACTCATGGGCACACATGATTGTTCAGCAGTGTTGGGGGACGTTACTTTTTAAAGTAACTAATTACATTACAAATTTACTGTCTTTAAAAAGTAATCAGTTACATTCCAGCATTACTTTCTGATAAAAGTAACTAGTTCGAGTACGTTTCCATTGCAGAAAATGAAAACTCCTTTGTGAGTCCTCATGCATGTTGTTTTAGTCGAGACCTTTATAATTATTCTACCATCATCACTCAGCGAAGTTTGGCCCATAATCTGTTAACTACTAATTCCCCTATCTCACCTACGCGGTTTTGCGCGGTGGCCGTAAGTACGGTTCGTCATGATTCACCGCGATCCATCTTTCCACGCTTTGGTCCTCGCATAGCCAAACCGCATAGGTGAGATAGGGCTATAACAACATGAATAAGAGAGGGGGGCGGGTTATTGGGGGCTTGGCTTGTAGGACGACTTTCACACACACACTAACCGATTGGAAATGACTGTTGTCTGGCTCACGGATTACATAGATTGTCTGAATAATGGATTACATTTTTGAAAAAATAACTAGATAACCGAGTACTTAAACGGCGGACCTAACGCGTTAGATTACTCATTACATCAAAAAAAGTAATCAAAAAAGTTACCTTGTAACGCGTTACACCCAGCACTGCGTTCAGTAGGGATGGAAATCACCAGGGACCTTCCGATACGATATTATCACGATAACAAGGTGCCGATTCGATCTGTTCTGTTAATTTCACCATTTTACAAATATCATGATTCAATGTAAAACTTTTTGCAGATTTTCTTAGAATTCTAAACAAACAACGACACAAGATGCTGTACTGCCTGCCAATGTGTGAAAAGTTTAGAGCGTATCACCTGCAGAGGAACAGCTAGTTTTTACCAACTTAAATGTATTAAAATGTAAAAAAGTGCAGTGATAAATTGTCACAAAAGAAAGAACGGCGAAGCATCACTAAATCTATTTTTTCTCCCATCTCTATTGTTCTGTGTTCTCTACTTGACCAGGTAGAGATACAGTTAGTGCCAACGCTCACATATGGAGCAGAGTCAGTTTTTCTGAGCTCCTGTACGCCCAATGCTTGAATGTTAGTACTTCATCTTTACCGTGTGCTGTCTTTTTTTTTAATATATCATAAAAAATAAATGAATAAAAAAGCTTGTTCTGCCCTGATTGATCAGTTAACAGAGCACTCATGCAGAGCCCATTCACTGCTTCATCACTGTAAATTACAGTCGGAGCGGGATAGACTCGTCTGATAATCCACTCTGTAGCCTCGGATTAAAGGGACTACACAGTGTCTGAAGAGTGCACCTGTACTGAAGGCTCTGTTTACTATGTCAAAATTGCTGACACTCAAATTGGGGGTTGTCAAATTGTTGGGTTATTTTGTGTTTGGCTAGAACTCGCCATAGCAACAGTGACACACACACACACACACACACACACACATAGACATATTCAGCAAATGAACCAGAGCTGGTGGACACGAGGCTGAAAGTGAAACGGAATGTTAGCATGCCTGCATCGCGTAGGTGAAATCGTGAGCTCATTGACAAGTCAGCAGGAAAAGAGCTAAGTAAGATGATATAGATGCAGGAATGCAATAGTTGTCCATATGGAATGTTATTTTGAGCAGATGGTCCATGAATAGAAGGAATGAGGAGAATGTATGCATGCTTTAAAGGGGCTTCATGTACAAGCTGGAGAGTCAACAGTCAATGGCTAATCAGGAAGCTGATGGGGCTACTGTCGCCACATCGCACATCTGTTCATTATCAACACATGAGCTCACATTATTTAATCATTCCTAAACAAGGGAAGGCTTTAACATGTCTTTAAATTATACATACTGGGCATTCGTGAAGTATTATAAGTGTCTTCACTGTGCAGGATTGTGGCGAGTCTGTGGCTGCCTTGAGCTTGATGTCATTCATTTTAAGTGCATATTGATCAAGGATGTGTCTCAGGAAGGCTGGTGTTACATTTTCCCTTGTTCTCAAGACAAACTTGATGAAAATGTGTTCTTATTCGGTGGGAGAAAAGATGAACACATAAAATAAAATAAAACAAATCATTACACTGATAATTACATTTATGGCATTTTGCAGACACCCTTATCCAGAGCAACATTATACATCTGAGCGGTTGAAGGGCCTTACGGTACTTAAGGGCCCAATAGGGGCAACTTGGTGGTGGTTAGGTTTTGAACCTGGGACCTCTCGAACCATAATCCAATGCCATAACCGCTAAGCTAGCCCTGCCCTTGACCTCTCCAGTAGATACAGTATATGCAGCACCTACACATTAATATAGGGGTCGCAGGTGGGTCCCTGAGAAGTAAGGACAACAGATGCCTATATTTGCTTATATTTGTCCCTTATAGTCAACATATGGCATTTGTCCACCTCTTTTTTTCTTTACAAAGAGGTTGAGGGGTGGGCATGTGAGAAGGCTTACTGATACACACTTCTATCTATTCATTTCTGGGGGTTTTCTGGCTGTGAGTTGTTTAAAAACCTCTTAGTTTAATTATGCTGGGGCTGGATCATTTGAACACCTGTCTCTGTGTTTGCATTTTCTACTTAGGTAGCACAGTATGGGTATGACAGCAGGGTTTCTATAACGGCAGCATTGTTCAGACACAAGGCTCAATCTGCATTCTTTCTCCTTGTCTGATAGCTTGGCACTTCTGTAACAGTGGGATAGGCTCAGGGGTAGGGTGTGGATCCAAGTCTAGGTTGACAAAGCCTAAAACATTCAATTATCATCATCCAGAAGGCATTTTACGCCTCCTTTACGAGTTGGTAGGACATTACGTGATCAGGTTGTTTGTGATTGTGTCTGTGCAAGAGTCTTGTTTGTGCGATGTCTTTGAGGCAAGCAGTTTAATGTTTTTAAGTTTTACAGTATATGAAAATATCATCAAGGTCACTGCAAAGTCAGATATCTGAAAGGACGATACTTGATGGTAGAGGCATCCCCGTCGGCACTCTTGGTGCTCTGTTCTACTTGTTTATATTTGTTTTTTCCTTGATTGTAATGAAGGTTGCCATTAATTAAATTGACTGTATATTTAAATTTGAACATGCTGTGCTTAATCATTCTGCTGTCCTGTCTCTGGCTTGTAGCTTGTTCCTGTTTAGAAAGCCCATCCCTCGCAGTAGCCCTCTTGCACTCTGTCTCTCTCTCTCTCCCTGGAGCTAAAATAAGGAAACTGGATGAGACGGATCCCGTTAATCAGCGCTATGATCTTCCACGTTATTTTTCATTCGATGCATGCTCTCGGGTGTTGCCGGGAGACAGAGCTCTTCATTCATGCAAATAACACTGTTGGTTTAAGTACACCATCTGAATCTCAGCTGCTTCCCAGATCGGTCCAGATTTAGCAGCCTGTGCAAACTGATTCTTTTACACGTTAAGCTTTTGAACGGGAAAGAGCTCTGCCCACGCTGCATTCACATACGATGTACTAGTGAACACGTAGCCTGTTTTATTCACAGGACTCTTTCTGTTCCTCTTTCTCACACACATTCAGACACGCACACACGCCGGCTGTCCCTTTGTCTGTGTGCACATGTCGGCGGCCCAACTGGCAGTGCGTAGGTCAGCCAGGCACGGTGTCCGGCTCAGTGTGCCGCAGCTGAAGGACACCATTGTTTTCCTGAATGACGGCGACCAACGAAAGTGATGCAGAACCGTGATAAACTGAGATGTGAAAACACAAAGGGAATGATAAGTGGACACTCGGTTTCCACGTCTTATAATAAATATAGGCAAAATAGAATTTACAATACAATTATTACAAATCTCTTTAAAAAGACTTGCCTTTTAGGCAGTGTTCAATTATAGTATGTATATTTTTAGAGATCTAAAGTCTTTGGTTTAATTATACTGTAGGTCATGCCTGGAAACTGCTTAAGAGCTTATGTGGCTGATTAGTGTTAACGATTTAACCTTGCACCCAATGTATGTGTGAACACAGAACGAACAATCAATATACTGTATGTTGTAAAATCCAGCTTTATACAGAATATAATAATTGTGTGTTTATGTGGCTTTTTTAAGTGGTTCCTTAATCCATATGAGGACCTGAACATTTGTTCCACTTTAGGATTTGTTGTTGCTATTGTTGCCTATTTACTGCAACAGTCCCAAGTCCGAATTCTAGGCCGAGTCGTGTGCAGATCGGATGTTCCGTTGTGGCCGAAAAACTATCAGCAACAACTGTCTTATCTACTTGATTGCATTGCAAAACGTTATATTTTAATACTCTGCTTTCTGTCATTCTAGGTCTGTTCAGCTTTTCCAACATGTTTGGAAAGAAGAAGAAAAGGCTGGAAATCTCAGCCCCATCGAACTTTGAGCATCGCGTGCACACAGGGTTTGACCCCCACGAACAGAAGTTCACCGGGCTTCCACAGCAATGGCAGAGTCTCCTGGCAGACACGGCCAACCGGCCCAAACCCATGGTAGACCCGTCCTACATCACACCCATTCAGCTGGCCCCTATGAAGGTACACTATAGTTCTCCAGTTCTGAGAATATTTCTTGCTCCACTCTGCTCTCTTTATCTTCTGTAAATGCTCATGATTTATTATAACCTCTTTCTGGAAACACCCAACGTTCTGAATTACACATGTCTTTGAACATAAAGAATAATTATATTTGAAAAGAATTTCAGAATGGGCTTGGGTTAAACTCCAATAATACAGTCTCAAGTATATACTGTCTTCCTGCTTCTGATGTATATTGAATGTCAGTGTTTATATGTTTGCTGTTTTTTTTTTGCACAGGGGAATGTATAGAATAATAGTACGTACATACACAGTCACTGGTTTATTTCATTTTCGTAAACGTGTCAGTGTTGCCATCATCTCCTGACTCGCTGTCTCTAATGTCTGTCTTTGCAGTCTGTCCTTTAGCTTTGCCTTGTGTCCTGTGCCTGTACATTTTTGTCTTATTATCAATGTTCATATAGCAATCGTACCACTTTCTGTCTAGTATATATCAATATTTTATTATCTATACATTTATTAAATTAGGCTAGAAGAACTTGAATGAAGTGAGCTCCATCAGTATTCATCCCTATTCTTTTGAAATATTAAATTATTTTGGTGCAAGCGGTTGTCACCAGATGTCTGAGGTTCCTTTGATTTCTTGATATAGAAATGTACCTGTTCATGGAAAGCACAAGATTTTGTTAAGGAACATACCATACAAAGGCCAAGGACGAGGTTTAGAGGAAGATTTCTGCCAAAAGTCAGTGACCGGGTAATTCAAGCATCAGTTAAAGAAGCAACCAAGAATCCAAGGGTAGCTAAAGGGTAACTGAAGCTCAGATTAGAGGAACTGTTGATAGTGGGGCCTTATGGAAGAGCTGCAAGACATTTCATTTGGCTTTTGCAAAAGAAGCATGTTGAAGGTTCAGCAAACATACAGTAGGTTCTCTGGTCCGATAAGACCAAACCTACAGTTCCGTGCAAAGGTTACATGCAAATAACTGCTGTAAAGAATGGATGTGTTCAAATATATATAAACGTAATATATATATATATATATATCAACAGTAATTAATGAAGTCACAACAAAGCTAAAGTGAGTTTGTGTAAGATTTTTTTTTCTAAAATAATAATACAATTCTACAATTATATTTATGTATTTATTTATTTATTTATTTATTGTTTATACAGGCTAAATAATGAAGACATAAACATGTATAACACATAACAAGTGCCTGTTTTTGTCTGAATGATATATTTAATTGGAATCCAGTATGGCACAACACCCTGAGAACATCACCCCCCACAAAGAAGCATGGTGGTGGTAGCAGCACAATAAGCTAATTTCTGGCCTCTTGGTTGGTTATGTAACTAATTCTATTGTTACCCAGTCATTGACTTTTTGGAATACCGACTCGCGTACTCTTAAGAAGATACGCCATGCTACTGTATGCTAAATCTGAAGTCAAATGGTATAGTACAGTATAATGTCTAAATGTGAGCTAATTAGGGCACAGTATGTAAGGCAAAGAATAAGGACTGAGGATGGCAACACAGGTTTAAGGCTTTAAGGCTGTCAGAAACCAGGCAGAATATAGGTCGGGTAAAAAAAAAAAGAAAGAAAAGAAAATGAACTGACACTTGTAGTCGAGTACAGTACCATAGGAGATATCTCTGAAGAGCGGTCAACAAGACATTAATTCTCTTGATCTCTTCACAGACATCTCCCAAGAATGTCCGGTCATCTGAATCAGCGTTGCGAAAAGTATGCCCTTTTTCCTACCCTATTTGATCCTTTTTTCTCCTTTAGCTACACTATTCCTTCAGTTTTTTTTTAACCTTCATTGTTTTTCACTGCTTGGCAACTTGCATTGTGGGTAGTTCTAGTTTCAAAATAATTGTTACTGTATGAACTGTTAAGAATATATGTGACAAGAGAGGTCTGAGGAAACCACTTCATACACTAGTGGAAACTAAAATGCATGCTTTTATATTTACGTAGTCGCATATTCTAAACCATGAAATGTGTAGCAACATTTTATGTATTGTATTTGATTATGTACTGTAATTATAAGCCCTTCATATGAATGCTTCATAATACTACAGTATATGGCTTGCTATAAGCATGTCACAGGATGAAACATTGTCATTCGATGATGATAAACATCACGACATGCAAAAGTTAATCTTGTGGCATGGACCATTACTTTTTAAGTTTTTAAGCTTGTTTTATTGTGCATGCTCTGCTATAGCAAGCCATATTACATAGAAGAATGAACTTTAATATAGAAAGATTTCAAATATGTAAATGGTTACTTAGAGCAAAGGTTTCCAACTCTGGTCCTGGAGACCTCCTGTTTGTACAGTATATCTTTAGAACAGGATAACATGAGCAAATATGTGGGACGGAGTCACTCCAGGACCTCGGCCGTCTCAAATGATGTACCATGCACTATAACCTGCAGTGTACACTGTTCTTGAGTATGTAGAATGTGCAAGTTGGTGATGTTTAATAAATAGAACAGTACTGTTTTCACTTCATGGACATGAGGATCTCATGTCATTAACCCTTGCCCCTGCTTCCAGAGGAACAGCCAATGGTTCTTGCTTTCAGTTCTTGCTTTCTTGATCAGTACATCAGCCAGCCTTCTTGCTTCCTTTTCCTTGGCTAGCTAGAGAAGACTGACATTTCTCTTCCTAATTAACAACAATGTCAAAAGTGTCTCTTGTGATTTTTCAGTACAACATCTGGGAATGAATAATAAACCATGCCTAACTCAGTTTTGCAGTGTGGCAAGGCACCAGCAGTATGAGAAGAGTATTTGAGACTTAGCTCATGTTCATAACTACTACAGTAGCACGCACACGTTTGTAATGAAGAAATCAATGCAAAAAGAAATTTTACAAATGTCTGTTTATTTGTTGACTTGATGATTTGACCAGGATTCATTGTATTTATTACCTTACCTCACCTAAATGACTTTAAATATGTCAACTGCATCCATTGGTCATATTGGATAGGACATCTAAAATACAGTATTTGACCAAAATGGTGCTTCATCAAGCAAAGAAAATAGAAAATACCGAAGGAGGTTTAAAATGACTGAAATTGGGTTAGTGGCATTGGTGGCTTAGTACTGTAGTTAGCACTGCACCCTTGCACGCCCTGGTTCGATTCTTGGCCAATGGATTTTGCATTTTATTCCCATGCTTGGTGGGTTTACTTCAGGTACTCCGGTTTCCTCCCACAGTCCATGCAGATTGTGTACTGTGCCCCGTGATGGATTGGCACCCTGTCCAGGGTGTGTCCCCCCACCTCATGCCCTTAGTCTACTGGGATAGGCTCCAGGCTCCCGTGACCCTGTATACAGGATTAAGCGGTATAGACAAGCCTTCGACACATTATTAAAACCTGGAAGGATAGTGTTGAACCGACAACTTTGTGAAACAGATGTTGTCGGAAAAAAAATCATGAGTAAAGATCACTTACACCACAAAATGTGATGGAAACTTACAGGATTAGGACTAAACAGCTGTGAGGCCATAAGAAAGAGTTAAACTAATCAGAAAAATGATTGAGTTTGCTTCAGCAATCTTCAGCATAAAGATTGAAGTTTGGACCAGTGGAGATGGGACATGTGGTCTGATGAGTCCAGATTGACCCAAGCAGCCAGATTGACGGCTGCTTAAGGGAAAGAAGAGTGGCACATAAAGAGATGCACGCATGATGCAGAGTGGCCACTGTATAAGCCTCACCGTACAAGGAGGCAGTTATAATCTGGGGTTGCTTTGGTTGGTCAGTTCTAGGCTCAGAAATGTTATGGGCAATAAAATGAAGTCAGCTGATGACCTAAATGTACTGAATGGCCAGGTTATCACATCACTGGAGTTTTTCTTTCCTGATGGAGGCATATTCCAGAACGTAAATTGTAAAAGAGTGGTTCTGAGAGTATTGTAATCAAAGCTAAGGTGACTGAATGAAATCTTAGTCTGTGACCTTTTTTTAATCAGGCAGTAATATCTGTATGTCATCAATTTAACTAGTAGCATATAAATAATAATAATAATAATAATAATAATAATAATAGAGCAAAAATAATTGCACATATGTACAAGGGTTTAATCGATTTTGACTCCCAAAACAAACAAAAAAACGATTAAATGATTATGTTATAAACCTTTCGAGTCCTTCTCTAAAAGCTAGTGAAGACAGACTGTAGTTGATCCATGATCAGAACAGACCTGGATCTTAATATTATAATATTAGTTTATTATAGGCATCATATTGAGAGCGTTTTGGGTCTCATTCCTGATATTTTTGTGTCGTAAGAGTCTCTTCATGATTGTCAGATAACACTGAATCATTCTTACAATGCCAGATAACTGTGATTCCCTCAAAAATCAAATTTAAAAAACAGGCCAAATATTCACACTAAAACTCATTCTGTAACTTAACTATATACTTTGTTTTAATAAAATTGTCCTAGATTTTTATAACCAGAGGTGATATACTATAAATGCACCCCATTATATTATTATTATTATTTTCTTTTTTTTTCTTTTCTAAGCTTTTTGTAGTTGACTTACTGTATATAAAGTTAATATTAGTACTTCACTATTAAAAAGATTTTTGTAGTTTAGTAAATACATGATGATTTCAAGGTCAATGAATAATTGTGTTAAATGATTTCAATAATATCTTAATATTGACCAAATTAACCAAAATAATCATGATTATGATAATTAAATATTTTTAGTCTAATTCAATATTTAATCAAGCTTTTATGCTTTACTGGGTTCGTTCTGCATTTCCTCTGGATTGGAAAGGATCAAACAGAAAAGCTGTATCTGTATCCTTCGAAACGAGAGACAAACATTATGTGTCATCTGTCCTTTTGTGTAATTCATATTTTAATTAGCCAGTGTGTGCTCAGTGTGTTCTCAGCTTTTAGTTTCTACTTCAAGCACACTTCATGGTGAAGAGAACAATAGAGTAAATAACCCACTTTGTTCCTGTTCATTACACTCAGTCTACCGCCTACCGATAAGGCAGAATGAAAATAGGGGTTAAGAGATATCAGCCTGAAAAGTCTGATTGTGTGGGGTGTGTAACTTTGTGTAATCACATGATATGATTAGCACTGATTGGCTGTGTGAAGCTACAGCACCGGGCCCACATCGTCACTTCATTTCATTCAGTGTGTTTTCATAACGACTGCATTTTATGTTCTAAAATAAAAATCTTTAAAAATGAATTCATTAATACATTGATGAAAAAAATTGATAAACAGGCAAGGCAAGGAAAGGCAAGTTCATTTGTTCATACACAATGGTAATTCAAAGTGCTTTACATTAAAGAAAAAAAATCATAAGAAGAAATAGAAAATAATAGCACTAAGACTTTTAAAATAATTTAAACATAATTAGTAACAGGATAAATGTATGTTCACTCACTCACTCACATCTACACGGCTTTATTCTGTATATAGCATAGGGGTGTCCTGGAGCCTGTATCAGGAGACCTAGGGCATGAGGTTGGGTACAGCCTAAACAGGGAACACACAAATACTGTACACACACACACTCACTCATTCACACACTATGGGCAATTTGGGAACGCCAGTTAGCCTAATCTGCATGTCTTTGGACTGTGGGAGGAAACTGGAGAACCCGGAGGAAACCCACCAAGCAAAGGGAGAACATGCAAACTCCATGCACACAACCCCAGGTGGGAATCAAACCCACGACCTTGGAGAGGTGCAGGGCAACAGTCCTAACCACTAAGCAGTGCTAACCACTTCTTAAGGAAAAAATGTTTTCTTTGTTAATGTTTAGTGGTGTCATGATCCTAGCTTTGTAAGGAGCTTATCTGGGAGCATTTTTCCTGAAAGAGAAACCTTCTGTAGTAGCTTTTTCCACAGCACATCTGTATTTCTCTGCATGACATATTTTTAAATTATACCTTTCAGAAAGAAAGACCCGTGCAGACATCAATATTAATGCCCCAAGTGTGATTGAATGAGTGCACTTATCAGGAGCATGGAGTAAGTCTCTGGGTTTAAGCTGTGTATAATATTAGAAAGGCTCAGCTAACCATCCACCCCCACCCGCCTTTTTCCACTCTCTGCACTGACACATGAATGATGTGCTCATTCCTGCAGTTGGCAGACTTGTCTGTGTGCCGTTCCTGAGGTAATGAGGGAGTACAGAGAATGAGAGAGGAAACTGTGTCCATCTCGTGAGTGTTCATCCTACAGTATTCCCATGGAAAGATAAATCCTACCTGCATATCACCGTTGACTTATACAGCGCTTGTTTTTTTTTTCACCTTATCTAAAAATGTGGCTTTTGCACTTATAACTTTTTTCAGAATGAATGTTGTACTGTATATGTGTATGTTTCTCTTTATTGTGCAACAAATTATATAGCTCATAAGTTTTTCCTGTCACCTGATTGCTAAGGTGAGTGTGTGTCAGTGCATGCACTAGCAGAATCTCAGCTCACAGATTATTGGTAGAAAACTACCAATAAGTTTTCATTATTATTGTACAGTTTAAGGTCTTACTGTGCTGTATTGAGATTCTGCGTAAGACTGTGTTGCTCTTTGTTGTAATTTATACAACGCTTATTTTTTATTCTAAGCTTATTGCTGCAGGAAGAGTGGAAGTGAATGAGTACAACACATACAGTACGTTGTATTCTACTTGTAATGCACTGTGCATTAGTAAGCATAGCTGTCTGATAAAATCGATTTTGCAATTTAATCAGTATTTTGTTGGTCAGTTTTATATTCAGAATCAATTCACACTAAATTATTTAGTTAAACTTCCAAATGTGAAATGCTCTAAACTGATAAACTTCTTAAAACTTCGTCAAATACTCATATTTTGCGAGAGAATCCTGCCATCTTCAGGACTGGAGGATGGAACAGAAGCTTGGCAGGAAAAATGATGTCGATGATGGCTTTGCATGAGACATGACGTGACAAGTTAAACAATATTTCAATGTTTATTGGGTACTGTAGTTTCATCTCTCTCTATCTAGGACCCTCTGTAGTTCAACTAGGGACCGTGCGAGCCAATGGTGACTTTATATAATTTTAATATTTATTCCTATTTTTACGACCGTGGTTGGACCTCCGGTCAACACTTACACGCCATACAAAAATTTGTTAGTCAGACTAATCAGGAAAAAACACTTCAAATAGCTAGGGAAACATAATTGGACTTGTAATGGAAAAAAGGTCATGTGGTCTGATGAGTTCAGATTTACACTAGTGCAGTGCATTGGGCACATCAGTGTAAGAAACTCCCATCATGCATTAGTGCCCACAGTACAAGGCTCTGGAGGCAGTGTTATTATCAGGGGTGGCTTCAGTTGGTCAGGTCTAGGCTCAGAAATGTTATGTGGCAATAAAATGAAGTCAGCTGACGACCTGAATGTACTGAATGACCAGGGTACACATTTATGGAGTTTTTCTTCCCTGGGGGCACACTTCAGGATTCACATTTTCTAAGAGTGTCTGCCAAAATGTTAGTAAATGTTAAATGGTCAGTATTTTGGTCATTTAGGTGTACACTTAATTTATGATATGCTTTATGCATTTTTTCACTACAAAGTTGGTTTTAGGGATAGCAGGGAAACCCTGGTGTCCAAACGCGGCTGAGGGTTTCTTCTTCCCTACTATATAACAGAATCCTCCATTTAAATGTTATAAAAATTTGTATTTTAATGGATTTTGTCCGAGGCCCTTCTCGTAAAAATATTTGCACTGACCATATCTTAACAACGGGACATGATGCAATAACCAACTTGAAATCACAATGGAGCTTATTGAACCAGGAATCTAAAAATATGCATAACCCAAATCACTGAAGATGTATTTAATAAAACAACAGGAAACCATGGTGCAGTCATATATTTCCTTGTATAACAGCTGTCTTTATTAATGTCGGTGACAATATTGGTTTTGCCTTGGGCAGAGGAATGCATATAAGTTGAAGTTGTTGGAACTCACTGTAAAGTAATTAATTTAGTATATTTTATGTATTTCATGAAATGATCTAAAAACAGAAACACTTCATTAGTGAAATGTGGAGTTATTTAGATTTACCCGTGCAGACCCAGAACTTAAGTCAAAATGACTGTATTTACATTCACATGATCCATATAGTATGCCTGTGATTCCAAATAAGATTTATTCGCCTCTGAGGATACTAGATGTTTATTGAGTAGAAGCATTTTAACTTTTTCAAGCAACATCAAGACCACTTCCTTTAAACACAATCATTTGCATTTTAGTATGACAAAAGACAATTTAAGCAAGGGACAGTTTAAAAAGGAAAAAAATGCTAACAATGATATACTGTATGATTTATAAGCAAGCCATTTAGAAGCAAACCTCAGATTTAACAATATGGTTTTTACTCAACTGAACTTTGAACTTTGAAATATATGAAAGAGCACTTTGCATGCATATTTTATAATTTGGTATAATAATAACAAATTATAATAGTAATAATGACAATAATAATAATAATAATAATAATTATTATTATTATTATTATTATTATTATTATTTTAATTATTAAATATAATAATTAACAAGGAATAATAAGTAATAATTATTTATAATTATTATTATTTAAAATATCTGTTATAATAATTAACAATTAATAATAATTTACACTAATTTTTACTTATTAATCTTTATAATTCTAATAATTATAGTAATAATAATAATAATAATTATTATTATTATTTATTTAATTTTTTACATGTTAGTATTATTCTCATTATTATAATTATTATTAATTACTTAAACGTTAACTTAAACGTTATACTTTTAAAGACTTATTAAGCAAAGAGACACAAAATTCCTTTCATTTATTGTTGATTTAAATAATAAAATAAGTTTTTCATTAACTCAATCCACATACAGTAAAATGTGCTTACAGTTTGAAAGATAAGCCCTTATTTGCTACACTTATGGCTCTTAAATATACTCATGGCTCTTAAATATACATCAGAAATGTAATCCTTGATATAAACAGCGCCTCCAGTTAAGATGCTCCTACCTACAGTATAAATATAAAGAAATTAATAAACAGATAAGCAAAATTTTTGGAGGGCTTAAAGCATGATACAATTAATCAGTTATGTTTATTCCTGAATTTCTGTATTGATATTGACCTCGAACGGCATTTCCATTAATTTCCCTTTTTTTTTTTACAGCTCACAACAACTTTTATTGTGACATGTCAAGTTAAGCTATCAGACAATGGCTCATTGGCTTAATACAGCTCATTGTTCACCCTGATATTGTGCAAAACAGTGTGCTTACTGTATGTGTAATGAAGGAATCATGCACATGTGAGTCACACCTCAGTTTAGGCAAACTCCAACCAGCATGGGTAACTCTAAATTTCTAACCCTAACTCTATTGTACAACTCTATTATGAATATAGCCCATTAATTTCTGCTTCTGTTTTTGTAGATGAAATAGACCGGGCTGTGGTGTGCGCTATGCTTCATCATGCCAGAATAATGTTTCTTAAAATGTTACTATAGATATTTGATTAATGACCAAAAACAAGTATAATGTTTTTTTGAGTTAAATTAGCTCAGTCGAGTACAATACACCTTTATACCTGTACATAATGCAGTTCTGTCACTTTAAACTGTTTAAAATCCCTCCTGATGTGACATGTCACATCAAATCAGGTATCAAGTCACATTTTAGGTATTTGAGTTCTGCATGTTTTCAGATCCCGGTTCAGTAAAGTGAAAAATGAGATATGGCCAGTGCGAGTTTGTTTATGCGGGTGGCTGCATAAAACTCCATTGAAAATGCTATTTCTAGAATATTTAAATGAGGATTCTAGGATGTAGTAATAAAGAGAGACCCTCAGCCGCATTCTGACATCAAGTTTTCCCTGCTACCCCTAAAAATAACTTCACCAGTGGAACGGTGCTTTAAAAAAAAATTCCCAATTCTGTTTGAAGCATCAGGAACATAAGTTTTTTATCAATTGAGTTGGGCTGAAATTGAGGATTTGATACTCACGGGTCACGAAGACTTATGCATTTAAGAGTATTCTTATACCAAAATCATTTCTTTAAAACTAATAAGTGTAAGAGTAGTATTTTTACAAGTGTTGGTTTTATACATACGAGCTCTGTATTATAAATATAACACGGTTCTATTATCGGTACAGAAAATTGCACCAATTTGAGTGCACCTGAAAACACAAATTACTAAACCAAAACCTGAAACTATAATTTTTCTTCGTTATGTATAAAAAACTCCTAAAATGGACACACCTTAAATGAACACTCACATGCTCATTGACTCCACGTACCAGCATGATTACTGCAACATCGGAAAATAGAGGCTTGTCTGTAGTACAGTGTAGACAGATGAGCACTCAGAGTTTGTGATTCAGTAATAGCAGGGCACCATTATACATCACGTGATTGGAGGGAAATCTGATAGTTGGCCTCCGTTGAGTATCCACAGTATGGATGGGATGGCAGCTGCATGAGGTTACATATGATGCGAGCAGATGGAGCTAATGCATGTGAAAGAAGGAGCGCCAGTGAGTGAGTGAAAGAGAGAGAGAGAGAGGGAGAGAGAGAGAGAGAGAGAGGCATTGAAAAGCAGCAGGTGCAGAGGCTCTTGGCATGGGCCAGGCAGACGGAGCAAGGCCAGTTGTTTGGACCAGCTGAGGCTAAATCCAGAGGAAGTAGAAGGAAAGCCAAAGCCACACAGGTGTGTTGTTCATTGAGATCAGTGATTTCTCTCTTTCTCTCTCTCACATACACACACTCACACACATGCACACTACATTAGAGTAGATTTCGAGTTTACTGTTGGTCACTTTGTCCCGCTGTAGTTTATCTCTGCATGTAATTATGCAGTGACATTAATGTGAAGGCCATAGCTGTTGAATGCTCAAGTGTCAGGTTTGCAGAATAGGCAGTGTTTAAGCCCTGTCTCCAGAGAGGATAGGCTTATTTTAGGCAGTCTGTGTTTGTGTGTGTGTGTGTGTGTGTGTGTGTGTGTGTGTGTGTGTGTGTGTGTGTGTCTGTGTGTGTGTGTGTGT
>JAQQZT010000020.1:7841930-7860442 GCA_030068275.1 Clarias platycephalus | reverse complement strand
TCTCCACATCATTGCATTCAGTTTTTATTCACAATTTGTTAAGTGTCCCAACTTTTTTGGAATCCGGTTTGTATAAATCACCACTTTACGACAGCAGAAAAGGGCTCCACTCCGGCATGCCAGCAAGAGGAATACGAGGACACTCTGGGCCCAGGTTCGCTGAATCTGGACGGTAAAACTGGAAAAACAATTTGGTGGGTTTTATTTTACCCTTTAACTGTCTAGATTTGAGACTTCACCCCGAAAAACCCTGGTTCTGTTTTTATTTCTTATATTTCTTACTGTTAACTTTGACTGCTGTGTTTTTAATTCATTTAGGCCTCAAGACCACTGGATCCTACAACTCCTGATATGTAAGAGCCATTCTGTACTCCCACTGCTGTATGGGTCAGAGCCATACCTGTGCTGCTGGCCCTAATTTGCTGTTGCAGTTTTTCTGTCATAAACTCCACAGTGCTGCATGAGTTACACTCCTCCTGGAGTACCGCAGTACAGTATTCACTAGATGAGAATTTGATGTATTGCTCCGAAGAGCCATCTTAGATGTCACACTTCAGAGGGTTTTAAAGACTGACCTTTAAAGGTTCCTTATTTAAACACATCATTAAATTTGAATTTAATAATCTCCCTGTGCAAATGTCAAACTCTGATTCACACAAATCACTCTTGTTGTGTTGTCGTGTCTTTGAACAATGGGTTTTGCTAAGCTAGTAATGCTGTGAGAGAAAGATCTCTTAATGCAATGAGAGTTCTTCACCATAAGGGGGAGCCAGAGTTCTGTTTGGAAGCTGGCACTTTTAGGCAGTTTTGGCTGTAAAGATAATGAACCAGGGTAGACACAGTCAGAGTCACATGGGTCAAAAACTGATTCTGGGAAACTTTTATTACCAGGTCCTAGGTCAGGAACTGCTTTTTCTTTATTCATAGCGTGCAGGTTGGCTTGGAGTTTAATTTTATATCTATATACTATATAAATAGGTAGTACAATTATTATAACAAAAATTCTACATCAAAATGATATAACAGTAATCACAGTTAATCTCTGAACTGTTTTCCGCATATAGAAGTGTGCATTAGAAAATGGCAAAGAAAATCAATTCGGTTATGCATTGCGATTCTTTTGTCTGGCAATTCAGACATCTCCTCACTCCAAAATCTATTTTTAAAATTATTTTTTTATTCACATAGGTTTGCATTTGAGATGGCAAAATGTTGCCATTCCTCTATAATCCTACAGGTGGCGTGCTCTAAGCTCTTTATGTTTTTGTGGCACAGACCAGGCAACTCTGGTTTCAGGGTTGTTAAATAGAATAGATTATAACAGACTATAACTTTAGGTTTCCTGTATTTGTAGTTTCCATATTCTTGGCTTTGGAGTTGATGGAGTCCTGTGCAGTCGGAGTTTATGGGGCTTGAGATAATGTCCCCATTTTTACTGCTATTACATGATGACATTTTTGTGCACATTGCTTTTGGATATGCTTTTTTTTTTTCACAATAGGTCGGGTTTTTCAATTGTGTCTTAAAGTTTAAATCGTTTGGAATAAAGTTGGAACTAGCCGTAGTGCTACAGGACGTAGCCAGGTGGCTGACCAGAACTAAATATATACAGCTAGTACTAGGGAAGGAATCGAATTGAATTTATACTAAATACTTTTAATAATTTTAAAAGATAACAACTCAAATTGATCTCAATGACACTGCAAGTCCTTCAAATGAGTCTCAGTTAAACTCTGGAATGCATTTTACTTACACTGTACTCGCGTTCCATGTGACAGACATCACAGCTGGTGTGAACAAGAAGAAAATGTATAGCAACCAAGACCTATGGTAATGTACAGTACTTATCCATCCATCCATCTAGGAACCTCTGTAGTACAGCTAGGGACCGTGGAGGCCAGTGGTGATAATTGCATTTATTACCATTTGTCCGACTGTGGTAGAGCCAGTCAAGCATTCACAGAGTACGGGCTATTTGGTTCATGTCTTTGAACTGCGGGAGGAAACTGGAGTACCCGGAGGAAACCCATCAAGCACAGGGAGAACACGGAAACTCCATGCACACAGACCTGAGGCGGTAATCAAACCCATACCCTAGAGGTGATCAGTAACCCACCGTGACACCAGGCAACTTAATTCCTGAACAATCCCTTTAACCTGTCACAATTTTTCTGGAGTTAATTTATTCTCACTGGACTCCTCATCAGTAGTCGACTGTTTATTCTGAAACAGCGCCATGAGGTGAATATTGTTGTGAGACGCGGGTATGAAAGCCCTCGGTTAAAGAATGTGACTTTGTTTAACATAGACTTCTTTTGACTTGCACGCCGTCCTCATCTATGGGTTTCATCTGAGTGTTTTGTTGAGCTCTGCAAGAGGCAGTGTCATTAATTACACACACACACACACACACACACACACTCTCTCTCTCTCTCTCTTCATTACATTCAAGGTTAATCCCTTGCTTATCTTCTGGTGAGCTCCTTCTTCCCCACACTCCTCCTCCACCTGTTCACTGCTCTCATGTTCCCTCATTTCGTTCCCTCACTTACCTTGAGACGACAGTGGTGTCGGGGCCGGGAGTGGATCTATTACACCTTATCACAGCAGGGCAGGCCAGAGACAGAGCCCAGGTGAAATATGGCTCCTGTCACAGCAGCAAGCGGAGGAAACGAGTACAGTGCTGAATTTAACACTCACAAAACAACCAGAGAGAGAGAGAGAGAGAGAGAGAGAGAGAATGTGGAAGTTGTACTTGGCGCTCCAGTATTATCAGACACCTAATTCAAACGAATGGGCAGTTTTCCAAAACCTAGTTTGATTCTGGAGCTTGACATTGATTTGGCACACAATTAACCTCACTTCACCTCCTCCCTTTGCCTTCCTCTCTCCATCACACTCACACACACACACACACACACACACACACACACACACACACACACACACACACAATCTCTCTCCTTCTTTTTCCTCCCCTTTTGTGCCTCTCCATGCTTATTGATTTTCACTCCGGGTCCTAGTTTATTTTCTCTTTAGTAATAAACACTCCATCATCTCTGTCTTGGCATGAGATGAATTAAGCAGAAAATGTCCAATTCATGTTCATATTTGTTTGACATAATTCCTTAATGGCTTTTATAGAACCTGCTAGGCGGGCTGAAAGGGAAAAAAACAACCTTATAGTATATTTCTGCCTAAAACTGCTGATTAACATTGATGAATTTTGATGTAAAAATATATCATTTCCAACAGAACATGGTTTAACGCACTTCAAGTCAACGATTTGATCTTTGCTTCGTAGCAAATTCACAAGTGTGATCTGATATTAAGAAAAATCGTCCTATTATCGGCGTTAATAGAAATCTAATTAATATGAAGTAGCCAGAGCAGCGGTGATGGATGGGCGATGCTGATGAGGTTCTTTTCTGAGACAGAAATGTTGTTTGGTCTACTGCTGTAGTCCACTGACACTGATCCTGGTATAATGTGAGTTTCGTGTTGATCTGAAGCCTTAGGCTTGGGTTGGTGTGTGTGAGACCCCATCTTTTAGTGACAACTGCATTATAGAGATGGATAGGACATGGTTTAATGACACCACAGTGATGTGACTGGCCTGTCCTGGAGATTTATAAACTCCTGCCTTGAAATCAACACTTGGAGCATATCAGGCATGTAGGCTGAGTTACAGCAGTCAATACATATTTAATGGATCCTCTGTTTCAATTATTTGTCCATCCGCTGATATGCTTCTGGATGTTCCTAAAGCACAGATTGTTATTACCGTATAGAACGTTGTACTTATATATTTAAACAACAGCACGTTCTGTATGTTGCGTTATCTGCACTTTTATTTCTAAAACACCCCCATACACTATATGACTGTGTGGTGGTGATGTTGTTGGATAAGATTCCTCAGGGAGCTTTGCTGGGCTCAGTGACGTTTCCCCTGTACTTAGATTATGTGTGTTCAATGGGTTGATACTCCATCAGTTCCGCTTGACCAACATCCGACACCAGGGTTCTGATGCCTAGGCTTGCACTACAGAGGTGCTTTTGCAGGATGTTATGCTAAAATGAAACCACTACCTCAGGTATTTTCAAAGTGTTTTTAATAGTAATGATAGCTAAAAGAAACGGTACGGAGTTATAAGAGTGAGGAATGTCCATTTGGACCCGCTGGAAGGGTTTGGGGTAGCAGGTTTGTAATATTTGCAATAGTGTCCATGTTAGTGTCATTCAAACAGGGAAAGGTGCAGGATAAAACTAACTGGTTTCCACAGCTTCAATGTTGACTCATGCAAACGTTATATTATATCTTATGTAGTCAATCCGTGGTTGCCATTTCATACACATTTTAAAAAGAGAGTGGGGAAAAAAGGCGCTTAGTGTGAGTCACGGCATAGCTGTGAAATGCTGTTAGGTATGGGTGGAATGGGATGAGCTGAGACTCCATTTGTTTAGGATGAAGG
This sequence comes from Clarias platycephalus, assembly GCA_030068275.1. NCBI lineage: Eukaryota > Metazoa > Chordata > Actinopteri > Siluriformes > Clariidae > Clarias > Clarias platycephalus. The sequence goes on along the minus strand of JAQQZT010000020.1, from coordinate 7,855,970 downwards.
CTGTTTTGCTCAATTCCGCGTGTGCCAAATTCTGAGATTACTATAGCATGTTCTTGTCAGACTCCCACTGATATTTATGGTAATCATTTTCTGGGTCAAATCGCAACAAGCACCCTGGAGGGCTGTATGATGAAATTCTTTTCACCATATGAAGACAGGAGCATTTGTCCTTCTGTCAATGTAGTGGTCACTGCATCATCATCAAAGCCCAGGGATTAATCTATTGCCTCGCTTGCTCTTTCCAACTTTTTTTTTCTCTTTAGACCATTGTGAGGGGCAGCAAACCACCCAAAGATGCTTCCATCAATGGACTACTCGAAGAGTTTGACAACATTTCTGTGACACGCTCCAATTCTCTGCGCAAAGAGAGCCCACCAGGAGCCCACCAGTCCAGTTCAGTTAAGCAGCTGTCCATAGCCTCTGCTAACGCCAGCAGCAGCGGTCCCGAGGAGAACGGGTTCAGCCACTACTTTGCCCGATATTCCTGCGATCTGGACAGCAGCAGGGACTTTCCACTGGAGAGGGACAAAGGTAGTTACGATGGAGAGTGGGCGGTGGGGCGCCACTACCGCTTCTCTCTCAAACAGAACGGCCACACCATTCGCAGCCCTTTCTACCCAGATGCCATGCCTCAGAAGTCCTCCGAATATGCCAAAATGCCGCCAGATTACCACGCCTACTTAGAGAGCAAGGTCCGCCTGTCCACGGATGAAATGGCTGCAGGTACCAGTAGGAACTATTACAGGGCCTCTCTGGGAGGATCCAGTCAGGATTATCGCGAACAGCCACTGGGGACACCATCACGGGCCTCCCTACACAGTGAGCAGATCAACTACCCGGATGGTGACTGGGGCGGAGGAATCTATACCGCAGCGCTTAGGGATGACTACGAAAAGAGGCCAAAGTCATCATATATCTGTCAGACAAGCCCCCAGCCAGCCATTCGGCAGCGTTCCAGATCAGGCTCTGGCTTACAGGAGCCCAGTCTGCCCTATGGCATCAGTGCCTTCAAGGCTGCACCGCATGGGTCCTACAGCTCCTATACTTACCCTCGTCTGTCTGAAAACACATCCGTCTCCCAGATCATTGGCAAGGTAACGCATTCGCTCTACATGCCTTCCTTATAGACCTCAGATTGTTAAATATAGGTTTTGCATTGAAATGCAATCAAATTTAGATGACGGTAAGTATTGAAAACATTGACACAAATAATTATTATTCATGATTATTATTATTTATTTTTTTTGCCAAGGAGGCAGGAATAAGTGAAACTTTCTTAACAAGACAGAAGGGCTCCCAGTAAGCAAGACAGACACTTTGCATTTGCAAGTGTCTTATTTTAACAAAGATTACTTACATGGAAATTGAATAAAGCTAGTAAAAGCTTTTTGTTTCACAGAATAAATTGCAAATTACTTGCAGTCCAACATCAACATTGCAATTTTATTAGAATTTAAAAGAATGATGATAAATGTGTTTTATTGTAACTATGTGTACTGCGGAATCCAAAGAGCTGGTAAGTATAATTATATATTATTAACATGAAAGCCATTATTATGTTCTTGATAGACGGATTCAAAGAGCTGGATATAAACTGAAAACAGTCAAATATAATGCAGAATCTTGTGAAATACAATTCTTTATTCAAAATAATCAGCAAGCCAGAGATGATCATGGTGTTCTTTGAAGATACACATCCACACAGTTCAGGTTTGATTATTCACGGAAATAAAGATGAATCTTGGAAAGTTCAGTCTTTTATGGGAACACACACAGCAGCAGAAAATGTTCCCAAATTTCCAAATCAAATTACATAATCCTAATGAATCAGAAACGTCCGGGGGGTTATTCATAATATCGTTTTGAAACATTTGTTTAGTTTTAATAATGTCTTAACAATAAAACTACTCCTACTGTTCCTACTGTATGTCTCGCTCACTGTGCCTCCATTTTACAGTGGAATGTTATATCAGTGTTTGTGGGGAGTTTCTGGAAGAGTGAACATTTTTTGATTCTTCTTCTACTTCATTTGATCCTTTGAGGAGATGATAAGGACCCAGGCGGCCTCCAGTATTTTCTGATGAAATGTTCAGTCTGTCAGGCTTTTGCTGTTGCATTTTTTTTTTTTTTTTCATGATTCTGGTTACATAGATTAGAGATTACAGCTAAAGTTGCTGCCCCGTATTTGAGACCGCATGATGAGTCAGTCTCACTCTTCCCCTTCGCGCTGATGGTTTTGCCCAAAGCACTGCAGATAGTCAAATCATATTCACAGTTCCAATGTTCTTTACTATACTGACTTGGTGATGGATTTCATGTCACCGCTTAATCTACTTGGGAGCTGAGTTGCCGTAGACACACAATTACTTTTAGGAGAGCGGTGCTGAAATCAATTAATGGAACACCAGTAGTCTCAGAGATAAGAGCAATTCATCTGAGAAACAGCACAATGCTTGGGATGCTTTATACACATGCAACTGCGCTTTGTGCTATGGATAGCTGTAATTGAATGTGTCCCTTAAAAAAGAGTAAGATGCCTGTATTGGTGTATTATTATTATTATTATTATTATTATAGTGTTGTTGTTGTTGTTGTTGTTGATTGTCATCTTGCTGATTTCCTAAAGCATCTCCTAAAGAATAAAAAAAAACAGACTGTTATAGTGCCTTTCTCTTTTGTGGTCCCTTGACTACAGAATAGTGTTTTAAAATGCTTCAGTGCATACTAAGAGATTAGTAATATTTTAATAGCTTTTTATGTGTTTTTAGATCTACATAACTGACCGAAATGGTACATTTATTCATTTGGGACTCACTTTTATCAAAATTATTTGAAATGAAAAAGCATTTAAGAATTAGAATAGGGATCTTGTTAATTTTGGGATCATCCAGAGCTCAAAAGCGTCTCATCCAGTGTGTATTTCCGCTTCACACATGGTGTTCCAGAGATCCTAACCCTGGCCAGGATAATGTACAGTAGTTACTAATGATGAATAAACTATAAATGTATTAATGGGTGGAGGTAGGTCGGTACTATGTACCTGCTTAAAGTGGTGGAATGTAGTACAATAAAGAGGGGAGAGCAGCTGCTTGCCAAAACCCACCAGCAAAACCAGTGACGGAATCAAATTCAGCAAGAAATCCTATCTGATAATGTTATGTCATTTTAAATAATGCTTTGTCTCCCTAGCACTTGCTTTTCTGCCCTTCTGATTTGCCTCTGAACCATCTGTGTGGTGTTTTAAACGTTCATTACTGCTAGTTACCATGAGCTTGAATTTCCACCAACACGCTGACAGGTTCATGACTCACCTCAAAGCTAACTGGGTTCTAACCCAGGGAAAGTACTTTCCCAAATCTCTCTAACCTCTGAGCAAGGTCAGTGCTTGGTGTGCTGAACGAAAGGTTTTGCACTCTATATTTTTAATTCAACTTCATTCAACTTTATTTATACAGTGCTTCTAACAATGGTTATTGCCATTGCCAAGAAGAAGCTTTACAGAATCCAAAATTATGGAGATGAGTATAAAGAATGTGAGGTATTATGTATAAATTATAATTATCAGTTTGCCTCTAATGAGCAAGCTGGAGTACAGTAGATGGTGGCAAGGACAAACTTCCTGAAATGACAAAGGAACCTTGATAGGAACCAAACTCAACACGGAACCCATCTTCATTTGGGTGACATCACATAGCAGGAATTAATTTGTTGTCGTACTTTCTCTTAATAGGCAACTGCAACTGCGGTCACAAGCCAGTTCAGAGAAAAACTCCAATCCATCTTTATGGTCAAGTGGAACTGCTCACTTCACCATCAACAAACCAGAGTGACCAGTGCGAGTGCGGGAAGATCCAAACACTGCACGTTTACTTCAGACAATTCTATTCACAGAGGGCTTGGCTAATTAAAGTTTTTAACCTAGTTTAAAATTGTACGTTTTTAACCTAGATTTAAACAAAGAGAAAGCTCTTTAAGAAAAAGCTCTGCCCTCTGCTGAAGTTGTCATTATAAGAGGTACAGACAAGCATCCTGCACCCTTTGATTGAAGTTGGTGTGGCGGATCAAAAAACACTGACAGTTTACTCAGGTGCATGGTGCTAGACCCTTTAGTGCTTTATTATTTTTACATCAATGCAATATTTAAGTGGAGGGTGAAGCAGCAGGGCTCATACTGTATCTTGTGGCTTTAAGGAGGATTCTGTCTTCTAGACTAACTGGTAATTGAACATCCAGACAGTAAGGTGTTACAGTAGTCCAACTTAGAGGTGACAAAAGCATGAACTAGTTATTTAGAATCATGTAACGACATTACATGATGCTTTATCATGGCAATATTTCTGAGATGAAAGAATGCTATCCTAGTAATATTATCAACATGAGATTCAAATGATGAGACAGAAAAGCCATCCATAGTTACTGTGTGATCGGGAAGCTTTCTAGCTGCGTCATTTTTCGCACTGTTCTCATTTTCAATGGCCAAAGAACAGTTCAAGCACTAATCCTCTCAGTGGAGACACGACGAAAACAAAGAATTCAGTTTAACACTGGAGTTTTTGAAATGACTGACAGCTTTAATGATTATAAAAGACGAGTTCTTTATCCAATTTGTGTAATTTCATTCTCAATTTAAAGAACAGGCTTTGTTTATTCATTAGACTTTGTGACCCACATGCTTGAGTGCCAAAGGGTCAAAATTTATTTTTAAATGCCATAATAGTAATTTGATGATTTGAGTGCATGTGTGTGTGTCAGAGAGAGAGAGAGAGAGAGAGAGAGAGAGAGACTGGTGCGTATTCATACAAAAAAAACAATACTATTAAATTAAATTATTTCTTTATAATGTCTATGTAGATTTTTATCGTACTTTTATAATCCTCCCCAGATGAAAGCCATGGAAAGGATCAGATGATAGTTTTGACAATTGCATGTTTAAATGCATGTGTAATTAAGCCTATGAAACTGTTTGACATACTGTATTTTAAAGTCATTTTATATGGTTAGTTATAGTCCAAAAAATACTTGACCACACCATCGTCCTTGATTTTTTTTTTTTTTACAATTAGACCACTGATTATAAGCATTGTGAAAACAATTCCTTAAACTACATTTCCTTATTTATAATAGAGACTTTCTCCAGTTTGATCAGATGACTAGAAAAAAAACAATCAGTTCTTTTCAGACAGCTTAGACAGTTGATGTTTTCCTGCTGAGGTAGACCACAGTTTAAAACACACACAAGTACACACACACACACACACACACACACACACACACACACACACACAAACACACTGGGGGGCTCATTGTGACAGACTGACGTTGTGGCACAGTCATTTTCTGCAGCCTTTGCATAAAAACGGCCCGTGCGATGTTCCACCACAGAATTCAATTTCACAGTCCAGTTGGGCTGTTGATTATACTGCCAAATTCAGATTAATGTGCGTTTAACGAACATGGGTGAGGAGAGCCCTGGCTGACAGCCAGCCGGCGAATGATTGCTGCACCATATGAGGGGGTCTCGGGGCTCCTCCATCCCGAGGGCGTATCAGCACAATGTGATTGGCTAAATGGCCATAATTACCCACCGTAGCGGGATTCTCGTCAGGCGTCTTAAAGGAGTCTCCCTTCCATGTCCTTGTAAATGTCTTTTTCAGGAGTGGGGTTAACACATTTAATATAATTTAATTTCTTGCCCATCCTGACAATGCTGACACCAGGAAAATATCTTGTGGGATTTATTTGTGTGTGTATGTGTGTGTCATTTATACTGCATGTACTGTAGTGTGATAAATATTAGAAAAATTTGCTTCTGCGTAACAACTAATGTAGTTTTTATTCAGTCAGAGTCACATGACAATTTTGGGAAGAAATTAGGATGTTTTGATATATATTGTTTATTGGAATAATTATTGAGTACAGATCAACATTACAGAAAAAAAGTATTATTATTGTTATAATTATATATTATAATATATTATTGTTATAATAATTTACATTCCAGATGCATATAGGTAGCGGACAGAAGAGAAATACTTCTGTATGCTTTGAAGTTTTTTACTTCTTCTGTTCTCCTGCCCTGTTTACTGTTACTGCTTGAGAAATTGCTTGACTCAGATGGTGTATTTTTCCATAAATGCTTTCTCTCCTCGATAAATTATGTCCTTAATATTTACAAAGCTTCATGCTTGTGATATATTTAAACATGGTTGATTGATCTGTCAAGGATATTCTCAGTTTGCTGTAAACTGCATTTTTTTTATGTTCCTGTGTAAACAGGGTGAGTATGACAGGATGTCACGGGACGGGAGCCCGCAGGTGCCAGGAGCAGAGACGTACCCACGCGGGCCCTTTAAACTACCTCAGAGCCATGCCAAGATGGGCTATCCACCTAGCTTTCAGTACCCGCCACCTTTCCATTACAAGCCGTCGCCATACCACCACCCTCCATCACAGCCCAGTCCTACATACACCCCTCAGGGGGCTCACTCCCGACCCACCTCACCCTACATTCCCCCTGGATACTGGGGCTCAGCCTGCGAGCCTCCACCACCCTCACGTGTCTCTCATGAGCAGTTCCGTGCTGCACTGCAGCTTGTCGTAAACCCGGGCGACCCACGTGAGTACTTGGACAACTTCCTGAAGATTGGCGAGGGCTCCACAGGCATAGTGTGCATCGCCACGGAGAAGCACAGCGGCAAGCAGGTGGCCGTCAAAAAGATGGACCTGAGAAAACAGCAGCGGCGCGAGCTGCTCTTTAATGAGGTGAGGGAGCATGGCATTGCTAATTCGTAGCTTGTTGATCATCTCGGAAACCAGACAGACTCGATTGCCAGGAAGCTGCTGGTTATGCTTATATCTCAAAACTGGAGGTCCAAATTATTTATATTCTTGTATTTTTAAAGTAGTCTTGAGGAATAGTTCTCCAGGCTTCTTGAAGGACTTTTTTGGATCTGATTTTGATCAGGTTTCTGTCCCTCATTTTCAGTCCAGTTCCCGTACCTGACCAGTTTCCGAGGAATTGTTTTTGTTTGTTAAGCCACATAGAGACCTATGAAATATTATAATTGTAGATCATGATTAGATCGAGCGACAAAACCATATCTGCTTTTAACAGACACTGATTGTGCATGTAAATGCTGATTGCGCATCCTTTTGGTGTGTGAACATGTCGGTGTGGATGCTGCAGGTGGTGATTATGAGGGACTACCACCATGAAAATGTGGTGGACATGTATAACAGCTACCTGGTTGGAGATGAGCTCTGGGTGGTGATGGAGTTCCTGGAAGGCGGGGCTTTAACAGATATTGTCACACACACAAGGTAATGATGAACAACAATTAGGGCATGGTCTAACAATAGTAATTAGTTTTATAAAACTGGTTGTATGCCTTCAAACAGCTTTTAACTGAGTATGCATTCATACTGGCTAGGAAAGTCCCATCATACATCACAATCATTGTATCTTGTGCAGTTTTCACTTTAAATACTTCAAGTAGTTTATCACAGTTTTTTTTTTCATTTTAAGCACTGCATTCTCAGAGCCCGCTGCTGATTGGCTCAGAAAGGATTCATCTGTCATATCATTTCAACTTCAGCACCTTTGACCAACTGTGCTTGCTTTTTTGAAATGCACCAATTTCCTGACATCGTTCTGCTTTTTCTTTTTTTTTTTATATCAGAATTTACCTTCTTTTCTCACATCATTGTGCTAATAATTTAAAAGGTGTCATTGCATTTTCACCAGGAATGCATTGGGATTATGTTTACACATGGGGAATTGTACTAGATCTTGTCCCAGTTGATTGCTTTCACATTTTCAGTTTAAACATGTATTCAAGTTGTATTTTAATCACTATTTACTTGCTGAATATTTAAACAGTGATTAAAATAATAATGTTTAAAGGGATTGTTCAAGTCAAAAAGGGACTTGTGATGAAATTTCTTGTGAATGAAGGCATAAAAATGATTGACATGTACAGAGGACTTCAAGTACAGTATGGTGATGAGTCTCTTACTGTAGCTGCAGTAAAACTTCTGAATGGTCCAAACCTTTTAAAGTAGGCGACACGTCTGCGAATGATGATCCAGGCCAATGGAGTCGCTCCTGTAAACGCTGAGTGAGGGGAGTGACTGATCCTTGAAAATCGACAGATAACTGCCAATTACGTAAACTTGAAGAAGAAACACATCTATCTTTGGGAAGTGTATGCACAATCACTCACAAACACCACTTGCACATTACAGGAATTCCTCTGGGAGTTATTGACACATCCTTGTATACAGTAGTCTTAACCATTATTTGCCATATACAGTATTTGCCATCATTGCCATATGTTTGGGCCATTGATGGAATTCCCGTGAGGCCAGCATTTCAGGCGTGAAGCAGGCAGTCCGATCATGGCTCCAGCGTACTGAGAAAATGTTTTGCCTGGATTGTGTCCAAGCACTAGAGAAACGCTGGGGTAAGTGCACTAGTGTAGCAGGTTACTACAGAGAGATATAATGGGAGTTTTTACTCTCATAACTGTGTCCTGTTATGCTGCTTAATAAAAAAATCTCTTTTTGACTTGAACGTCCCTTGTGGTTCAAGCAATTTGTATAACATGATAAAATTCTTCCATTATTATAAGGAAACTGGAAGTTCGTAATACATTTATGAAAACCTGCGTTTAGTCATGTGACAAGGGATCATTATAATATTTAAGTTCAAACGGGACAGCATAAGCGTTTAAGTAATGCTGGATGGGACAAAGGTGCAGCAGGTAAAGTAATATTTGCATGTCTTTAGGGTTCAATCCAAACATGCTGGTACAGTAGGTGGCTTGACTCTGCTAACTTGCCCATTGTTTGGAATAGACCTGAGTGTAGCACTTTAGATTATGAAACTTTTTGCTATGACACATTTTGGTATGGTTAAGTTGCACATTTTTACACGAGACTGAATATTTCCGAAGTCTGCTTTTGCTGAGTTTGGGTTTTAAACAGCCTGCGTGTTTACGCCCACTTGGAGTGTATTCATAATTACAGTCATTGGCAGCGTACATCAGCCTCGCGTGGCACGGTATTGGGATCTAAATTGCATGCTTTCAGAAGGGTGGGCGCCCCTCGTCGGCGTGAAGTCCTGAGATCACTAGCAGACTCTTCATTAGTCATAGAGGAGGTGTGAGCTCAGCTGCTTTCACGTTAAAGTCTCTTTGTTTCAATGCATCATGTGCTGTTTGACTTGGTAATGGAAAGCTGTGGGGAGAAAAGCCTGTTGTTTCTGTGAGTGTAATGCTAATATGTACTTTTTTTCACACTGAGTGAGAGAGGCTGTGTTAACAAAGTGCCTCAAGAGAAAGAGATACGAGCCTGCAATCTTTATTACAGTGAGTAACATGAAGCACATCAGGTTCCTCTGCATTGTCAGTTCCGTGGTCCATGTGTGTTGGTTCTGGATTGAGCTTTTTACGCTCATGGTGGATCCATTCAGGGTTCACGGTGCTATTCCATCACATTATGGGTTTATAGGGGAAAAAAAGTGGCATTTAAATGGAAATTGAAGTGCATTTTACATCTGATGGCTGTGACCACAGGGAAGCACTCTGCGTTTTTCTTCCTATTTGGAGGTGTGCTGCTCTTTCCAGCTGTTTTTCTTTTTTTCTTTTTTTCTGCTCGGTTTGCTAGCACTGCCAAGATAGAGTGCGCATTGCCAAACTGCGTGACTGTGTAGGATGTTCAAACAGCACCCAGATACCAATTAAACCCCGACTGAAATGAAACTCGTGACGGCGGTAGATTTTGCACAGGTGGGAGAAACATTAAAATGTGTGTGTGTGTTTGAACCAGAGAACTGAGGATTTGGTACATTTTAATCTTCTGCAGGAGCTGGTTTTGTTTCTTATCCACTAATGATTCAGCTTTGTCCTTGACAATACAGTACATTCGCCTACAGTTATGGTCACAGCCGATGCAGGAAATTTAATTATAGACACACACACACACACACACACATTGCATCTATAGATCATCAGACCCCTCATCTTAGATGGGGGGGCGGGTTTCTTCAAAGTGTGGGGGCGTCGACAAACAAATGGTACAACAAAGGGTTCCCCTCGAGTGCAAAGTGAAGGCTGTGGGCAGGGAGGAGAAGTGAATAAGGGAGCCGCCCCGACAGCTGGCCCTCATGTTCAGGCTCTTACAGCCGATATGCTGCTCAATCAGACGTGCTGCGTCTGAGCAACCGCTGCCTGAACAGGACTGCTATTGTCCTTGTGATATTATTTTGCTGCTGTACATGTGCTGTTAATGATAAGGTTTGATAAACACAGTGTTTCCTGCAGGTGTAAGTGTGTGTGTCGGTGTGTGTGTGTGTCGGTGTGTGTGTGTGTGTTGACATCCTCTGTAGCATAACAATTCTTAGCACACGCTTCTGTTTGTTAACCCTTCATGGGAAAGGCTTAGTAATACCTGGGCTGGGAAAGAAAATATCCAGGTTCTCTTGGATAATTCTGTATATTTTATTTGTTTTCCAAATCTGGTAGTGAGCTTTATTATTTATATATTTCACCAGTGAGTACGCTGAGTGCTAGTTACTCAGCTGAATGCTAAGCAGTAAATATATCCATTAAGCTGAATTCTCGTTGGGAATTACCAGGGACCAGGAGTTACAATATTATCATGACATCTAGGGGCTGATTTTTATTGCGATTCTGTTAGTATCAATATTTTTATTATTAATATTAATAGTAGTATTGTATTTCATTTTTACACATCATCAGTTGTCATTGTCATTTTGTATTCCATTTTACACATATTTATGTTAATATATTGTATGTATTATATGCTTTGTGTTGTTCTTACTACAGTATATATATATATATATATATACCGATCAGCCATAATATTATGACCACCTGCCTAATATTGAGTAGGTCCCACTTTCGCCACCATAATGGTGATGCACTGTGTGTTCTCACACCTTTTCATCACAACTAGTATTAAACTTCTCCTCAATATTGATCTGCATTAGCGCATCTATTGGATGTCACAGTACACGGGCCAGACTTCGCTCCCCATGTGCATCAGTGAGCCCTGGCTACCCATGACCCTGTCGCCAGTTCACAGATTTTCCTTCCTTAGGTTACTTTTGGTAGGTCCTGACCACTACAGATCAGGAACATCCACAAGACCTACTGTTTTGGAGTTACTCAGTTCTCTAGCCATAAAAATTTGGCCCTTGTTCAAGTCACTCAAATCCTTATGCTTGTCCATTTTTTCCTGCTTTCAACTTATTACCTTCAGGAAAAAAGATTCACTTGCTGCCTAACATATTCCACCCACTTCCAGCTGCCAGTGTAATGAGATATTGAAAATGGAGCTGCTGTGAGAAGGGACAAATTGTAATGGCTAGACAACTGGGTTAGAGCATCTCCAAAACCGCAGTTCTTGTGGGATGCTCCCATGGTGCAGTGGTCAGGACATACAAATAGTGATTCAAGGAAGGAAAACTGGCACTGGCATCAGAGTCATGGGAGGCCAAGGCCCTACAGTATATTAGGTGGGTGGTCATAATGTTATAGCTGATCAGTGTGTGTGTGGTTGTGTATATATATATATATATACTGTATATTGCTTCAGTTCTTATCAGGTTGTTTTTTCCTCCTGTGAAAGTGGTGTATTATATGGAAACTCATGGTGCTTATCTTCCTGGCAGGATGAATGAAGAGCAGATTGCCACGGTGTGTTTGTCGGTATTGAAAGCCCTCTCATATCTCCACACGCAGGGGGTCATCCACAGAGACATTAAGAGCGACTCCATCCTCCTCACGAGTGATGGCAGAGTGAGTTTATGTTTTTAGCAGTGCACCTCTCGGATTGTACCTTGATCACTGTACCACATTGTACCACACTGACTCTACAATACTGTACCATACTACTACTACTACTACTACTTTATTTATAAAGCACACTTAAAAACAACACAGTTGACCAAAGTGCTGTACAATTCTAAAATAGCTGCACACACAGTAAAAAAATTAGACCGTTATTAAGAAACAAAAGTAAAATTAAAAAAAATCCATATGAAAAAATAAAACAGTAATATAATAAAAGAAAACAAAAAATTCCCACAATGCACAGGGAGAATATGCAAACTACAGTGCGGACCACTACGCCATTAGATTATTATTAAATTTAATTGTATTTTTTCTTTTTCTTTTCTTTTTATTTTAATGGTCTAAGATGGTGTGTGGTTTGCTGTCTGTCACTATTAGGGCTACTATTACTACTACTATTATTATTATTATTATTATTATTAATATTATTATTAATAATAATAATAATAATGATGATGATGATGATGATGATGATAATAATAATAATGAATCAGACTTAAATGCAACATTAGTCTAAGACAAAAGCAATTACAAGAAGTTAAACATAAAAAAATGGAAATCCTGTGATCTTTTCCTGTACAGTATAATTCTCTTATTGATGTTTGTCAGATAACGATGATATAATTGGCAGCACGATGGCTTAATGGTTAGCACTGTCGCCTTGCACCTCCAGGTCATGGGATCGATTCCCATGTTGGGTCTGTGTGCATGGAGTTTGCATGTTCTCCCCGTGCTTGGTGGGTTTCCTCCAGGTTTGCTGGTTTTCTTCCACAGTCCAAAAACATGCAGATTAGGCTAATTGGTGTTTCCAAATTAACCGTAATGTGCATGTGAGTGTTGACCAGAGGTCCTACCACGGTTGTACAAACGGGAATAAATACAGTGGTCACCCTTGGCCTCAACAGGCCCTAGTTGGGCTACAGAAGGTTCTAGAAGGATGGAGGGAGCAACCCAGCTGTTTTTTGTAGAGGGTCTGTAAGTGTTCTATAGGAGTGTAATGTTAAATGGCTTGAGAAACCTCTGTTGTCAAATAAGTGTACACACAAGCTGATACGGGGCAGTGAGATTGTATGCATCATTTATGGAAGACTAGGTATAAGCTAGAGGTGTTTGTTTTCTGTCTTTTCAGTGTCTTTACAAATTTCTGCTTAGAGAAAGACGAAAAGTAATCGAGACTAATTAGCAACTAATGTAATTATGAGTAATTACATCTCGTCACCTATCTCCTAATTAGGTGAAGGGACAGAAATTAATTAGTAATTATGTGTTAATTAGCTGTTAATTCTCTCCTATACCTGACCTTATTATAAGAATGTACTCTAAACATTCCGTTTTATGTTTGCATTTAATTATAAAGTATCTGTATGACTGCTAAAAATATTTGTATATATGTTTGAGTAGGATTTACACTGTGTGTGTGTGTGTGTGTGTGTGTGTGTGTGTGTGTGTGTGTGTGTGTGTGTGTGTGTGTATGTGGTTGTTTCTTGGGGGGGAAAAAACTACAGATGAAAATGGTAATAGAACATTATTTATTCTGTTCATTTCATTGTGGAAGCTTCGGGAAACATCATTGTCTTTTCCAAACTGAGAATCTGAGAAATTGTTGACAGCAGTATCCACCTAATAATATTTCATTGTTATGACTTTAATCATTTTCTATCAGAATCTACTTCTGAATCGGGGATACAGTGCTGCTGAGTCCTTTAGGCTGCATTTCATTTTAATGCATGAATAGTTTTCCTATTAATAACAAGATTGTCTTTTAATAACAATGGAGAAAGCAAACATATTGAGAAAAAAAAGATGAAATGCATATTAAATATATATATGGAAATATTTGAAATTGATTTAGATGATTAATTTGTGGAGAATCCAGCAGAGATATGTGGACTGCATGGGTCATAAGGATTGGCTGCTTTATAGACAAAACAATATTTCTCAAGTGAATTTTATCTTTCTCCAAGTCTCTGAGCTTTATTCTTACACTCTTAGCTGGAATGAAAAATGAAGGTTTGAAAGCAAAACCCTCCCACATTCACTGTGACCATTTTGTCGCATAAACCTTCCTGGCAGGCTTTCTAAAAAATCACACACACACACACACACACACAGACACACACACACACACACACACACACACACACACACACACACACACACACAC
>JAQQZT010000020.1:7823082-7833547 GCA_030068275.1 Clarias platycephalus | reverse complement strand
TGTGTGTGTGTGTGTGTGTGTGTGTGTGTGTGTGTGTGTGTGTGTGTGTGTGTGTGTGTGTGTGTGTGTGTTTCTTACGTTCACTGAACACAAAGTCACTTTTGATGTCAAAAGGTTGGATCTGGATATCGGACATGTAGACTGTGACACCTTTCTGGTGGTCACTGGAGATGAGGGTGAGGGTCTGCTGAGCTGTGCATGTGTATGAGCGGCCTGCTGGCGTCACCAGGGCTGAGAGATGATGGGTGCTGGCAGTGTGTTTCCCGGCTGCACAGGTAGACACACATAAACAGGTATTATTTTTGCAGTATTGATTTGTAAGATGCATATTTGGTGGGAAAAAGATCTGTAACCATAGTAGTGTTAGACAATATCAGAATTGTCATGCAACCCTGACCTGATTTGAACCTTTGGTTTCCAAAAAGAGACCATATATGACATACAGTAATTTGAATAAAAGTAAGTGCTATACTAATTACTATAATAATCCACAGACATGTAAGAAGTAAATTGACACCTACATTTTAGGATCAAAGGTATGCATTAAATTAGTAGGCATCATTATGACTACTATTTGTTTCTTTCTTTTTGGATTGGTGTATACCCATATTTAAGCATACCCAGCAGTACGTCTGATTTTTAAAGAAGGCAGATTGTTGGTCAATCTGACGAAGAACTGTACCAGCGACAATCTTCAAATACCTATTTTTACCATTAAAAGAATTATATGATGATTAAAAAATTTTTTTAAAAAGGGGTAAAACATCAACTGAGTCAGGACTTTTTACACTGTACCTTACACTGTATTTTACACTGTAACCTTCCATTGAAATAAACCAAAACAATAAAAAGAAAGAAATTAAAGGGATAAAAACTATAGAAATTTTAAAAAGCTGACTTTGTGGAAAACCATGAATCATGATAAAGAAGGGCGTGATGCTCCATGTGAGAAAAAAAATGGTCGAGAATTAACGACACATCACGCACAGTTGCAGAGCATTTGCGCAGTGCACTGCAGTGAGAACATCCCCATCTTGAATGAGTGGGTCATTTGGGAAAAAAGGAAACACCGTAAATGCTTATAATACTCAGATCTACTGAGCGATGCTAAATTGAACATGTTCGCAACAACATGCATTACCTGACCAAAGCGCTTTTGGAGTGAGCTCACAGCAAAGTTGCGCATAATGTCGCATGATGGCGCACAAAAGATTTGTGGATCAAGAAAGGGTAGGGAAAAAAATATTATTATATTATTATTATTAGTAGTAGTATTAATAATAATAATAATAATAATAATAATAATAATAATAATAATATGTATTCATGTAACAGTATGTATGTATGCATGCATGTATTATTATTATTAATATTATTATTATTACACTGACACTACATAAACACATAAACACAGACACAATGGGGAAAAGTGTTCTCACGGTTGTACGCATTGATGAAGTGCGTTGTCTCAGATGTGTCATAAACCAGCTGAACCTTGCTTATCTTCCACACTTCACTATCTTTTGTTTTCCCATCTTTTCTCACGGTGCGTTTCTCCTAAACACACACACACACACACACACACACACACAGAGACGCACATTGTACTATTAATGCGTCTACACTTAACCATATACAGTAAAATCCCCAGTGTTAATTCAACACTTTCAGAGAACATCTGAGATTAAGAAGATGAATATAAACCTGGGGAATTAATTTGTTGTGTACCCTTTGGTAGCCAAGTTTTTTTTTTTTTTTTTTACTTTAAAAAAAATCATCTTTGTAAAAATCAAATGATCATCCCAAATGCCAAACCTATGCATTAGATCATAACAATGTAAATCACTGAATTAAAAAGCAATGTGGGGGCAACTCTCAGGGGACAGATCCTTATTGCCTTTATACTAATCGACGCTCCCTGAGTGAGTGTCCATAATATTAAGTGCCGAGGAGAAGGCAGGTCGGATTTGCGCACCTTGCTGAAGTACATGCGCAGTGTGTAGGCGTGATTGCTCCAGGAGACCTGCAGCTCTGCCTCGCTGCTTCCACACGTGCCTGCGATCTGCGCACCGCGGGGGAGAGAGAGAGTCGCCTGCTCCGTGATCAGCTGCGGATTATTCACCATCATCAAACATCCAGATCACACAAACACCAGCAAATTAGTATTAAATGCATTTATTAAAATGAGAGAGAAAGTGTGTTATATACAGTACGTGGGAAAGAACAAAAAGATCTTACGTCTATTCCATTAAGGGCGAGGACGTCATAGGGGATCACGAATTTCACCGCGAACTCTGCCATCAAACAAGTTGTCGCGTTTTCGCGCACCACGAAAATGTCTTTGTCCGGGTTTGAAGACAGACCGGACAGATTCTCCACTTCCTGCTCTGCCACAACCGAGACCCCCGACAGCGCGCCTGCAGTTCAGCATGTTCATGTTACTGAGCTTTGAACCACACACTAAGTCACTAAGACATTCTGCAGACATTCGTTTTTCTTTTCTTTCCAAATCACACGATTCACTCTGACAATAAGCACTAAACTACGATCTGGATCTACAAACGTTCAGGCATCAGGCACACCTTTGGTTGGAGAGACCTAACTGAATAAGGAACATCATTAAGGCACATTGGACCATAAGAACCACAGCTGTGCCTCTGAGAACATATTTATATTTACTTTAGGGAGAAACTGAACCTGTACCTCTTCGAACACTGAACAAAGTACTCTAAAGGAACGCAGGCTACTTACAGAAGTGTGTATTTCCAGTATTAAACCGTATCACGTATTAAATAAATCACACGTGCTGATGTTAATCCTAAGAATAAGTATCAACTAGGCGTGATAAAATGACTACTATTCAGATTTTCACCACAATGAAAAACACTAAATTGAGTTGAAAAGCACTACTAATCACTGGGTTACGTTTTTTGTACCTTAAGTTTGCGCAACATCATTACGGTAGGTTACGGCAAAGCCCACAGCATGTTTATAGTACATCTCGCACCCGTACACACACACACACACACACACACACACACACGAACATGCACATAGTTCTCGCGAAGTGTACTATTTGAGACGCAGACGTAGTTTAGACGCTACTTACAGAGGAGACAGAGGAGAACCCCGGCACTGTCCATGGTGCTGAACCTCAGCCGCTTCATGCTGACGCAGCTGCAGTCTCCGAGCCCGACTAAACTGAAGATTTGGGTAAAAATGCGCCACGGACACGCTGCACGACTTTCTGGAGTAACCCTCAGATCATTGCGGATGCAGTAAAATCCGGGTGACTCCTGCGTGAGGTAGCATCCGGTCACTGCGCGCACCAACTCGCTTAATGAGGGTTACTCTAAATGCACCGTACTACCAAAGCACGGGATGATACAAATATAGACTACTCTACACACATATACTCAAAGAGAATATTTTTTATCAGGGTTGGAAATTCCGGTAAGTTGGCCAGGTGAGGACGCACCACTACTCCCGCAATGCTGTTATTTCCATATCTGGGTTCTCAGCTGGGAGCTGGAGGAGGAAATCACTGCACCTCTTCCTTTACTCTTCCCTCCCTCCTCGCTCCATCTAGGAGGCAACACTGCAGCTGCTGTCCTGCGCCTGTGTGTGTGTGTGTGTATGTATGTGTGCGCGCGCGCGCAGGGTTGTAAAAATATGGGAACTCAGCTGTGTGAGGACAAAGCTGACAATGTGTCCATACACACATATGCATCCCAGTGGGCTTCCTGATTTTCTACTGGGATCAAACCAAGAATAAACTGAAAGTCTAATTTCACGTTTGAGTGCAGCGCAAAAGAATAATGAGCAATCTGAGTAGGACGCAAAAGTGTTCAATTGCTCGAACATGTGCAATAAAACGTTACGAACATGACATTCATGATCACATTTTATTTAATGAACTAATCGTTTGACAAATCATACATTATTAAATGGAATAAAACACCTCTAGTTTATAGAATGAGTTTTTTCTATCCAGTCTCAATGCGTCTCCACTAGGCCTACAGACAAAACAAACTGCTATTGGGAGCAATTTCTAAAACTCCTTCTTAAACGAAAAGCATTTTTAAAAAAGTCCCTGTACACGTCGTCGTGACCACGACGCAGATTCTCGACAAATGATTCGTGCTCTGTCGCGTCACGTGACCCCTTTGCAAACGCAGCAGCGCGGTCAAAAGTTGGCTTTAAGCTGAAAGTCAAACTCGCACTTCACTGCGCTGATGCTATCTATACTCGGCTTGCTTCCTACTTGAGGGTGGTGATTGCTCAAGGGAAAGGTCTCGGACCTCGGCATGCCACATGCCGCTGTTTCACAGTCTCCACCGTGCGCTTCGCCGCCTTCTCTCACTTCTTTTCCGGGCTTTTTTAACTCGGGCAAAGTGAAGCGCCTCAACAACCTGTTGCCCAGGGCGGATATCGCAGTGGCAGAAAAGTCTGCAGTCTCGATATGCGGAGCGGGTTTGCTTTTGCGCGCAGGTTTCAGCAGTGTCCGCTCAGGCGGTGTTGGTCCGAGGGCGTTGGTGGGCAAACTGCACCGCTTGCGGTAATAGCTGTCATTAAACTTCATCGCAACGATGTCCTCGTTGTCCGATCTGTTGGCTTTCCTAATAGGCGTGAGCAAAATACCAAGCGGACCGGAAAGAGCACCGGTTGTGTGCGCGTGGATTTGGGGCGTCCTGGGTGAAGCCGGGCTGTGCGGCTCGGGGACCCCTCTGGATAATGGTGGGAGATGGCTGTTCAGGCAACATTCCGCTGCTTGCTTTGAAGTTTGCGAAACGCGGGACCGCTGAGGCGGTTTCGGAGTAAGCACACCTGAGAAAGTACAGCTCTGTAGAGAAGGGGGCCATCTATCCTTGTCAGATTCACTTTCTCTCTCCAACTCCTCGATGGAGTCCATGGACATCATTCTGCTCCATAAATTAGGGTACTTCCTCCGGCTTGAGTTTTTCCTCTGGTTTGTGTCTGAAAGTTCAGGTGGCTTTTCCTTTTCCATGTTTGTGTCCTCGGCCTCGTTGGCTCGCAGCAGTGCGAATCGTTCCTCTAAAACATCCGGATCGTGCGCTTTTTTCGAGCTGTACATTAGCGCGGATAAACACTCGGTGTGGCCCAGGTACTTCGCCACCTCCACTGCTGAGTTACCTACTTTGTTCTGGCGGTCGATTTGGAGCCCCAGACGTTTAAAAGCCCTCACCAGGAACTCCACGACCAGCGAATGGCCAGCGACAGCAGCGTACATGAGCGCGGTGTTTCCCCATGCGTCCACCACCTCTGGGTCGGCGTTGTTCTTCACCAGCATCTTCACGGCGTCCAGGTAGCCTTTCTCGCACGCGTAACTAAGCGCTGTGCGCCCACACTCGTCCTGCTGGTTCACGTTCGCACCTCTCTGTAGCAGCAGGTTCATGAATTTGCCCCTGGCGCGCGAGTCCGGCAAAAACACGGACGAAATGAGAGGCGTGAGCTCTCCGTCGCTCTTCGAGTCCACGATCTTACCGTCCAGAGCGTCCAGGATGAACCTGGCCAGGTGCATTTTGTCCTTCGAGATGGCATCCAGAAGGATTTTCGTGTCGGTTTTGGAGTCCGACTTCTCGGAGAGCTTCAGCATGGCGCTTTGTTTTGGATGGAGGAGCCTAAAGCCAGCAGCAGGTCAGGGAAAAGAAAAGTTCTCACCTCCAGATTGCGGGTTCTTTACGCCCCGCTTTATAACCGCGGCGCTGTGCCGTTGCCACAGCGACCCCAACACCATCTGCGGACTTTGTAGTTTCGAAACGCGCGCATTAATGCGGTAATTAGCGTAAGGGCTTCAGAGAGAGCCTGAATACATTTGGCATCTGAATGTGCTTATGAACTGTAAGACACTGGAAAGCCATGGAAACGTGGAAAATAATGTCGAATAAAAATAAATGGCGAATTTAACATATTCATCTCATTTGTACCGCAGAATGCATTTAAATTCGTAATGAAGCAAAGCAAAGCATTACATTTCACACTATAAAATTCGTCTTGACAAGTCCTGACAGCCGCTACTGAATAAGTTCCGTGACAAACTGGATTTCATTTAACACCTGTATAGTTTATTGGTACACATACTATAAAACAGTATTAAAGTATCAGGATAACAACAGTGTTTTTAGTAGTTCCCATTGCTAGAAGTTTGACAAATACAATATAAATACAAAAACACCCACATAATGGTCCATTGACTAGCTGCAGATAGCTAAAAAACAAAACCAATAATAATAACAATAAAAAAAAACAGTACAAACAGATGAATTTCAAAGCAACATTTTTTTCTGCAAAATAATTATTTTCTTTCTGCAAACTGTATAGGAAAAAATCTACATGAAAATTGCAGAACAGCCAACTAGTGCAAAAAGCCTCTAACATCAAATATATTCTTTAACTAAACACTATATTTATTAATATGTGTATTTATATATTTATATATATTTATATATCTGTATATAAATAACCCCTTATTTTGGCATTTTTCAATTGTAAAATAATTTTAAACATCCTAACAGACACCAAATGGCACATTTTTAAGCAATGGATTTAAGTTTAAAAGCACTTTGCTTACTATTCCATAATAGATATGTAATGAAAGCACAATATAGGTACCAGATTTGTTTTTAAAGATAGAAAAAAAGGAAACTATCTTAGTGGTTGTAGGTCACATTCCCATAACAATCATGTACATATTATCCCCGAGCCCTTGTATAATAAGCATTCTGTTAAATCCTCCAGTTAAATGGACTACATTCATACATTCCACTAAATACAATATACTTTCTTTGCTATCTGGTTTTACCAGAAAATTTTATATTAAGAGCAAAACATGTTGGTATTGTATTTCATTGCTATTGCTGAAGGCAAACATACTTATGTTTTGGTAAGTGAAGTCTGATGTGTCGCTTGCTTCAGAACTCAAGAAAAGAGCTGCCTCTTTTTTTTTTTTTTACACAAGAGGATCCAAGTCTTATGACTGAACTAAAACGATACAGCCCAAGTACTTCCTTAAATCAACTTAATCCTTTTATTGCACTCTTTGAGAGTTTGCAGGTGCCAATTTCAGTGGGAGAAAATTGATGATTTTTTATAGAATTTCCTAAAGTGGATGAAAACCTTTTTGTCACTTATATTCGGATCACATGGATATTTGTGTCCATTATGGAATGTCAACACCATAACTCTCATTACATGTAAATGTGCGAACAAACAAACAGTGTAACAGGTACAGTACAGTGAAAAAAATTATCAGCAAACATAAAACAAATCAGAGTGGTATTTCAGACCAAACATTGCTAAAAATTGCTAAAACAAATATTCTTTACCTGATCATGAATTAAATGAAATAGAATAAAATCTTAAAAATGAAGCAATGCATTTCATAAGAAAAAAAGTATAAGAACTACTATATCATCTGCTTTGTTTGGTTTCATTCACATCAGACATTTTAATGTTCAATACAGTGTTTGGACATTTGACTGTTTATTCTTAGCACAGGTATAAACGAGTGCACTGCTACAAAATTCTTTGAAAGCCTATCACAGATAAAGTGCTCAAAATATTTTTCTCAACTTGTTTTCACAAATTTGTGCTGACAAAGAACACAACTAAAATCTTTTCAGCTATGCCTTTATATGCCTGGTGCTGCTACCATGATCTAGGACCACTGAGACATAAATTAAAAGGCTTATAAAGAACACTTTGAGTCTTGTCCGTCTTGAGCCACCATGACAGAAATGGGCTCCGATTCATACTGTGAGCATTGGCAATGGCAAAAAAAAAAGCAAAAAAAAAAAATTGCGTGCTCTCTGTGTGTGTGTCCAGCACCGGCCTAGGTCCCGCAGAAGAACTTAAAGAAAGAGCACCTCAGCAGCAAGGATGGACTACAGACAGAGGTCAAGGAGCCAAACAAAATGGAGTAACGGGGGAATTTTATTAGTGGAGCCATATTTTATGTTCCATGCTAAATGGAGTTCCTACAGATCCACAAAGGGCCAACAAAAGGCTTGGAGTGGTCCAGGACTATGAGGAGTTAAAATAAGTTGTGTTCAAAGTTTATGGAAATTACAGAACTAGGGAGTTGAAGAAGGTGATGTAGAGAAGGAGTCTTTCTCTTTTATTCAGTTGACGGCTAGAGCAGTTAAACCACTGTTGCTGGTCTGCGGTCCATCTCCGCCTCCAGCTTCACCATCTGCTGCATGTCCTTGGCCTGAAAGGATCACATGGGCACACACAATCTCTATAAAATGGTAACATCATCATAGAATTTTATTAAATCAAGCAGACGTATGGTAAATACAGCAGGTAATACTTTATCAGGAAGTTTTTTTTTCTTCTTTTTTTTTAAAGAAACTGAAGGCCATCCATTCAATTATGGGAAATAGAAATAACTATTCAGCTTTGGTTCACTTCAAATTTCCAAACACAATGTTTTTTGACTCACTTGTAAGTATTAAGACAAAAAATATGTATTTAGAAAAATAAGCAAAATTATTCTTAAAATGTGATAGGGAGAAAATAATTCAGATGCTATAAACCACATAGACAAACAAACAACTAAGAAGAGGAAAAATAATTTTGCAGTTGGTTTTGAAGATTTCACACAAGTAAGATTCACTCTGAAATTAAAGAAGTTCTTAGTTCTTAGGCACAACATTAATTAAGCATAGCAACTGAATAAAATCCAAAAAGCCACAGGAAAAACATACCAACGTGCAACATTCCTAAATAATGCTCAGGAGCATAAGCGAGAAGTCAGCAGTTATTTGAAAAGAATGACAAGAAGACTCTTTGGCAGTAATTCAGCTTGAAGGGTTGCTTCTCTGCAAACAGTATTGGGGTGTTACATGTCATTCAAGGAAAAATGAATGGAGTAATTTACCAGGACATACTGTATTAGAGAAGGATTCATGATCAGTCAGAAACTAAATCTGATGGGAAGACATACGACTTGCAACATATGGCTAATGTAACTCAAAAAAGCCTTAAATGGCCAATCTTGTGACTTGCATCCCATTAAATAATGATGGGGGATTTTCTCAAATAGTTTCCCCCCCCATTAGAGGCTGAGTTTTTAAATTTTTTTTATGGATACTCTTCCTCTTGTTTTTACGCAGGCATATAGTGTTCTTATGCAAACACTAAAGGTATCCATGTGGCTGGGTATGGGGTATTGACTGGGAAGCAATCCCAGATCATACTGTACACATGGCAGGTGAGTCACTGATGCCACCAATTCCCCATTGGTGCAACCCCTGAACCACAAGCTAAATCAAATGAAATTATATGCATTTAAGTGTATGAAATCACAAAAGTTAAAATGTCTAAATGCTTATTTCCCATAACTCTAGTACTAAAGCATTTGCTACTATTATTTGTCTTGCATTATAAAATGAGCAGGTGTATAGACTAAAGCATTTTCATTACTAACAAATATTCTTTTCAAGCCCATGAAACAGATAACTGGTTCTTACATGCTGTCTTGTAGATATCAGGATGCATTAGCTTTATCATGTGTTCTTGAGTAATTATCAGATAACAATGCATTTACCTATTCACACCTGTACTGTCTAATGTTCGGATAATAATACCAATTATACACAGCGGAATAGTTATACACACTTTCAGAGTTTATTTGAGTACAACTGGACTCATGTAAACACTACTGGGGGCTTAATTCAACACTCTAAGTGTTAATTCAACACGGGAATTTCTGTATTGTAAATATGTCATAATTTTCATGGTAACAATTTACACAGAGAATTAATAAAATGTGGTAATAAATTACCATATAGTACACATTAATTTAGCTTTTTAATCTGGTATCACTTAAAATGAGTGGTAAAGCCATAAAATCTTCTGATGAAGGACTTTTTAATTAACAACAAGCTGTACAGTGAAACCTCGGATTGCGAGTAACACGGTTTGTGAGTGTTCCGCAAGACGAGCAAAGATTTTTAATCAATTTTGACTTGAAGAACGAGCAAGTCTTGGTTTACGAGTAACATGTATCATGCATGCGCTTCATGCTTTGATGCCAAGCGTCACATGATCATGACTGAGCCAATGGTTTTTCTCTCTCTTGCGCTGCAAAATGGTGGGTAATCGTCTCCCCTGCTGGGTCTTAGTGCGCGTCTCTCAATGGTATAATCAACGTCCGTGCACGTGTGTACTGTTTACTATATCACTGTAAACATGTTTGTGCGTGTAAAACATATTTTATCATGTACTGTTTCTTATAACACACAAAGAAAGTCTCATTAGAGAGGTTAAAGATCCATTTTCTCCCTCTCTGTCGTTATGTGTGTGTGTGCGCGTAATTTGATACCGTGCCCCTTCACACACACACTCTGGCCTTTATAATCCCCCACCCCCTCTCGGCTTCAGACACACACACACACACACACACACACACACACACACACACACACACACACACACACAC
>JAQQZT010000020.1:7799654-7813687 GCA_030068275.1 Clarias platycephalus | reverse complement strand
GTAATAGAGCTTCTGAGGAATACGCGGAAGGGGCGTATCCCATAGTGAGACACCGAAACGTATGCTTGAAAGAGAACTCGAGGACTCTAATGCTGAAATTTGTAAGAAAGGGGGTGCTGAAAAATGTGAGCATACACTGTGCCCAGGACATGAATAAGCTACAAATAGTGCTGAAATACACACAAACTGTTAAACAACTGCTATTATAGTAAAAAAAGAGATTAAAACTAACGCTTGGGTAATTTTAATGCAGCTATAAACAGTGAATTCACTCACTCACTCGTTCCTAATATCGCTTGTGCAGAGTCATGTGACTCCTGGAGCCTATCCCAGGGGAGTGGGGGCACGAGGTCGGACACACCCCGGTCCATCACAGAGTACACAAGCCCACACACTCACTCACACATTATGGGCAATTTGGGAACTCCAATTGGCCTAATCTTTGGACTGTAGGAGGAAAACTGAGTACCCGGAGGAAACCCACCAAGCAAACTCCACACACAGACCTGAGATGGG
Organism: Clarias platycephalus; assembly: GCA_030068275.1. Classification (NCBI taxonomy): domain Eukaryota; kingdom Metazoa; phylum Chordata; class Actinopteri; order Siluriformes; family Clariidae; genus Clarias; species Clarias platycephalus. The sequence continues at coordinate 7,813,171 of JAQQZT010000020.1, read as the reverse complement.
GCCAGAGAGCTGAACAGTGAATATCTGTCCTTTCATAGCTATACTTACGCAACAAGAAACTGTTTGCCTTATTGTACAATTTTATACCATACATAGATAATAGGTTAATAGATTAATAGCGATAATAGGTTTCTTAGGCTCTGTAGCTGTTGATCAACACCTGTTTCTGAGTTAATAAAAACTGACAGGATGTGACCACATTTTAAGATCAAAGATCGAGGCCAAAATTAAGCCTTAAAGCAGCACATTTGAAGAAGATACTCTAACATTCAAAGACATACAGTATATCTTTGGAGTTGTTGCAGATGTGTTTGTGTGTGTGTGTGTGTGTGTGAGTGTGCTTTGTTCTTCTTGGATTGCATACAGTACTTTGCTTTTGCTCAATGTGCTTTTCACGTGAGGTGACAGCACATTCGAGATGCATTCTAGTCAAACCAGGCCTTGTGATGAACTGTCGTGTGAATGAAGGTGTAAAACTGATTTACATTTACACTTTAAACACAGTATGGTGATGAGGCTATAATCCACAATAAAACATTGGAATGGTTTTAAAGAACGTTTTAAAGAACATCCTTGAATGGCGATTCTGGCGAGGTGACTCGCAGCCCACTGCAGTCATTCTTGAGAACATTTAGTTAGTGGAGCACTCGCACTAAAAATTGGTCTGGTTTGATTACCAAAGGCAATCTGTTTTTGCAAGATATTGCACAACCTCATACTACCCGCTGTACTTTACAAGAATTCGGCTGGGAGTTATAGCCACGCCCCCCATACAGTCCTGACCTCAGGCCTAGCCATTTTCACATGTTTGAGCCATTAAAAGAGTTCCAAAGGGGCCAGCATTTCAGATGTGAAGGAGGCAGTGTGATCATCTTAATAGTATCCAAGCACTAATGAAATGCTTGGATAAGTGCATTAGCGTAGCAGGGGAATATATAAAGAAATAAAGGTAATTTTACTCTCATAAATGTATTCTGTTATTCTGCACAATCAAAAGTCCCAATTTGACTTAAATGTCCCTGCATAGTTATAAATTATAATTGTACTGTACTTAACAACACATATTTAGCTTGCTGGTGATACAGCTTTGTCTTAGTACCACAGCTCCAGTCTCTGCAGACCCCCTATGAAGTCTATTACAATCCTGTAAAAGTAGATTTGGGTTGCATTTCTAGGAATTTACATCACTTAATAGTGGATTTAATCTGATGCTGTGTGTGATTTGAGAAAGGAAAGAAACAAACACCAAAACCCTACTCGTCCATCCATAATCAACTACATGTACCCCATCCAAGGCAGAGGCTCATGCCGCTAGATCAACTTCAAAACAAACTATAGAAAACAAGTCCATGTAAGCAGAATCACCATTGTGATGCAGTATAGCAGCAATATAGATGTAACACTGCGTGTGTGTGTGTGTGTGTGTGTGTGTATGTGTGTGTGTGTGTGTGTGTATTTTGTGTAGTTCCTTACCCCCGAAGCCATCAGGTACGTAGGTTTTGAGGACGATATTGCAGAAGACGGTGGGTAGGGAGAGCGGATTGTTACCCTCATTTCTCAAAGAGATGTGTCTATAGCCAGCCTGCAGGCCATCTAGCGGCAGGATCCTCTGCCCAATCAGCTTATTATTATCATCATACACTGCGATTCTCAGCACAGCCAGTTCAGGCAGGATGACCTGGGGACATATAGAGGAAAAGCCCAAAACACAATAAGACATTGAGATTTTACATGCACCAGCATTATTATTATTATTATTATTATTATTATTATTAAAGCAGCATGGTACTAAGTGAAAAACTAATGTGTATCATGAAATTTAAAGGCATCAGCCTTAGTATAGGAACAGGTGGATGGCTGGTTATATAAAACTACGACATGGAAGCTGCCCACGCCATATTTCAGCTTCGGCTGATGGATGCAAGATATCTTTAAAGAAAATCTCTGCATAAGACATCTTATTTATGTGTGATCATTTCATGCAGCTGAAGTATCATGGAAATGTATGAATAGGCATAATCTAAATAACAATGCATGTGTAAATGCACCAGAGATGCATTTAAAATGGATTTAGATCAGACTTCCTAATCTATTAGGCCTGAGAGTTATCTTTCTTTTAAAAAAAAAAAACTTTTGTCATAGACCCTCACAGCATGTCCATGATTGCTGATGTGACACTTTTAAGGACATTAATCACGTTATGCAGTACAATATGTCTTCTGGATTAAACAAATATCCTGGGGTTTTAACTACATGACTATGAATGCATGCGCATAAGTCTAGATATAAGAGTTAAGATCCATAAAATGGCCCTTACATGCCAACAAAACAGTAACACTCACTCTGCTGAAGTAAGGTTTGTTTCATAACATATGCATTACCACTGAAGTTTTCTATATCGTAGACTTGTTACAGGATCATGACCCCTTTATCTAAAACTGCACTGCTAAAATGTGTTTTCCTTTTTCTAAGCAGCCTGAGGGGCAAGTATGCGTAGAGTGAAATTACAGTGCTACAGATATACAGTACAACTTGGTGAAAGATAAGAGGACACAGTGAGAAATTAAAGCCAGAGGTAAAAATATAGAACAAATCACCTGAGAGAAGAGGAAAAAGGAATCGATCTGTTTTAGCATCTGTGTGATTTAGCTAGTAGGTACAGTAAGATTGTAAAAGGTGTCATTGAGTCAAACAAAGATACTGTAAATGTATTTGTCTTAGTGTTTTTGCCTTTATCGGTCCTGAGTAACAGGACAACAAAACAGATGAAAATTCAAAGACAAACAAACAAAAAGGTTTTTGAAACAGCAAAACATGGGAAAAAATATTTCATGATCCACATTTACAGATTTGTTTTAATATCTGTGTGACACAATTACTGTAGCATTTTTAGAAGGAGTCTCCAGTTTCAGCACTTCGTAGCAGTCAGAGGTAAAGCTAGACAAAAGCTCTGTTAAGCAACTAACATGAATGTGCAGTATAAAGACATTTCCCTATTAATGCTTTAAAAGACGATAGTTTTTATATAAGCACTTTGTTACAACTCTTGACAAGTGCAATGAATTCTGAACAGATGAGAAACTGTTTTGAATTTACACTTTTGAGAATAAAGGCATACTTTTTCTCATCAATTCTTCTTAATCAGATCAGTGAGCATACATTAAATAGAGCAGTACTTTAGTCTATGAAGACTCCTGTTGCTGTGTATCTCTAGCTATGTAGTTTCTATTGTAGCATATTTGGCTAATCGCTAAACTCATTTTCTTTTTCTGTAACTCTACTACTGCTATTGTCCTCTGTTTGGTCCACTGAAATACAGTACTAGTTCATCTGGCATCCTTCAATGGTTCAATGGCCAATGACAACAACAATGATGGCAAGAGACAGCCCTGTTATCAGAGATCACATAATATGAATCAAGGCAAACAGTTTTGGCAATGGACCAGAAAAGTCACTGTTTTAAAAGGATCAAATTGTTGGCATGCATAAAACAAAAAAAAAAGGAGATTTAAAATTCCTGGAATTGGGTTAAGATCTATCTAACAATCTGTCTATCTATGTATCTCTTTTTAGGAAAATAATTATGAATGGTGATCACTAGTAAAAAAAAATTATAATAGAAATCACAGCCATGTTAAATAGTGAAAGTATGAACATTTCGACATGTACAATGTGAGAAAAACTCATAGGATTGGCCAGGCAGTGTATAATCCATTGCATTACCTCAAAATTTTACACTCCGTCCACATGATCAAACACCTAATCTAAGGAAAACAATGGCAGTGTTTGATTGCAGCAGCAGTTTTTAATTTTTGATTTGTAGCTGAACTTGACAGCGGTTGTTGCATGTGTGTGTGTATGTATTTATGGGTTAATATAAATATTTGTGTGTGCTATTAAAGTATACACTAATTAGCCATAACATTAAAATGCAAAAAATTGAGTCCAATATTGTGTAGATTCCTCTTGAGCCACTGGGGCAGCTAATACCCCTCAGGGAATGACTCCGTAAGATCATGTGTGCCGTGGGTTGTGGGGACTTCATGGATCAAACTTACTTTTTTGGCACATTGCATGGATGCTTGATTGGATTGAGATCTGGGGAATTTGACGGCCAGGTACACAACCTCTATCTCTTTGCCTGTTAAGCCTGGCACGCGGCAGTAACACGATAACACAGCAGTAACATTTTTGCAACATTGACACACACAGTGACATTTGATTGGAGCAAAAAGCTGGCCTTTGGTCTCCACACAAGGCATAAATGGGCCTTGGTGCCAATGATCCTGTCATTATATACCAATTTTATTTGAAATTCAATGCTATTCAATTCTACTGGCAGCGGTGTAAGTGTTGTAACTAATCGGTGTATATGAGGTGCTAATACTGCAAGGCTTTCAGCACTTATCTGTGTCAGCATCTGTATTAAACGTTGGCTAAACAAGTATGTGGTATGAAATAATGTCAGTAATGATGTGTGTGTGTGTGTGTGTTTAGTATATGTGTGTTAAAACCTGCAGTGTTGTGAAAATAACAGCAGTGCTTGTATAGGTGTTTGTGTGATCGTGTAGTCAATGAGTGTGTATGTGTGTGTGTGAGACAGAGAAAAAGAGGGGGAGAGAGAGAGAGAGAGAGAGAGAGAGAGAGAGAGAGAGAGCGCGGCACTGCGGCAGCAGTGATTTATGGCCTGTGCTGAAGTCTTGGTGTCATGGTTGAGAGATTCTGCCTTTCTGCTGGTCTCAGCATAATAGCCTTGCTTTCTCTCTCTCTCTCTGTCCCTTGTTCACTCACTCACTAATTCTTCAACCAATAAAAATGCTTAAAATACAATCAGTGACCCGAACAACATATTAAGGTGTTAATGTTTACTCAAAACAACATACATTTAGAATTAGTACCATATGATATTGATTGGTTAATGTGGCACATAATTCATTTTACTTGTGCTCTGTATCCCAGCTTCCTGCTCTGGTGTATTTCTGCTGTTTCACAGCATTTCACTGCTCTGTTTCCTCTCCAGCCCTCACATTCTCTATTCTGGATTTACTCCTCTTATGATAAAAGGAAACATATTGATCAATTTCCTTTGCGGTTTGCATTAAGTCCATGAACCTTATTAGCTTCTTCAACACATTTCTTTGTCCCTTATCTTTAGTTTCTGCAGGTGAAGCAGCTGTAGTTCTACTAGTCAGGCAGTGTGTGCAAACTCGGCAAACAAGGAAAACCTTTCCAAAAAAACAAAATGAAAATACAAACTAATAAGCACATCTTATTTTATTGGTAAAGTATTTTATGCTGCAATATTAAGCAGCGAGACGCAAGAAGCAATTAAGAAATTACATAGAAAATAACACTGCACAAACGACTAGCAAATAGGAGTCAAATGAATGAATGAATTCAGAATGTGTGATTTTGCTAAAAATGTTAAAAGATTTTTTTTTTATTATTATTTATTGAACTTTTTCTTACCTTGCCTGTCTAAAAACCACAAGGGTAAGGAGACAAACATTCTGCCTACAGATGACAAAATCCTGTATTTTCAAGTATTTTCACTCACTATTCTTTCAACCAATAAAAATGCTTAAAATACAATCACTGACCCCAACAACATACTAAAGTGTTTGCTTTTCTCAGAATCTGATACACTTTTCTGATAAATCAGTAAATTACCGGTAATTTTTTCAAGTGCTATATGTAATGTACCTATCAACCTATCATGTTTTTAAATACCTGCATAGGTATTGCTATAGTGAAACATTAGTTTAATTTAGACAAGACAAGCTTTTTAATCATATTTAAAAAAAAAAATTTAATTCTGCAATGTCACATGATCAAAACAGAGAAATAAAACACTGCACAGATGACAGCAGAAAAATGTTTCAACACTTTAGAAAGACCTAATAAAATTTCATTAGAAACAGGTCACCAGAACTGACTCAACTAATGTGATTATTTCCACCAATGATCAGTCTAATGAAGATTCCATTAGGCCTGTGTTTAAATAATGAAACGTTTATGACATTTGGCAGATGCCCTTCCTTATCCAGAGTGATTTACATTTAACACATTTTTTAAAACAACTGAACAGTTGAGGATGAGATCTAAATCCACAGACTTCCCATCAAAAGTGCAATGTCCCAATTTAAAAAGTAGAAATCATCACTGGATGTCTGATTCTCCATCCATCCATCCATCCATCCATACATACATACATCAAACAGGAAGGAAGTTGTTATAGGAATGCTGTTGGGTTTTTGATCTGGCTATAACTCTGTTTGGGTCAATTCCCAAATCTAACTGATTCACCTACTGGTTACCACAATAATAAATCCTGCAAATATTCAACCACTCTTTCTACACACGTCAAGCTAAGCCTAGAAGGATACACAGACCACCTAGTGGTATAGGCAAAATAATTAGATCCTGATTACAAGATTAGGATATTAGATTACAAGATTAATAGATTACAAGATTAGGATATTAGTGCAGCAGTTAATGCAAAAGTTTTCTTCTTCTTTTTTTTTTTTTACAGTTTTTCGGATAACCAGACATGAAAAGTTAAGAACTTTTACTATTAAATATTTTACTTTTAGTATTTCAAATCAGACCATTGGCTAAAAATAAATAAATAAATAAATAAATAAATAAATAAAAATCTTGGATACTACTGAACATATGACATGTTAATTATTAAGATTAATTTGCAAGTCGACCTACAGTATATTGCATACACTAGTATAATATTTTTTAACTCTACAGGAACGCAAGGAAGATGATGAGGCAGCAGCGGGCTATTTTATGTGTGCTGCTGTTAGATAATGAACACAACATGAAGCATACAGTATGAAGTATGTATCATCAGAAACACTGCACCGGCAGAGGTCTTTCACATGTGCTGCCAAAAATGCTGTAGTGTGATATTTTACAACATCTGAGTTGTAAATAAAGCTAACAAGAGGGCTTTTGTGTGTGATCATTCTCCAAGCCATTCTACACAGATAAAAGAGATGCTTAATTAGATTATGTAACTCTGATTAAATTTCAGGTTAATTACATATTGCTGTCTTTATCTCCCTGTTTTGCTTCTGTGAGTGCATGGCTGCCTACCTTTCTGAAAACAAAAGGCTCTTCGTTGTAGGCTGGGTTCAGGCCGTTGTTCATCACCATGCGGGTGCGGAACTCTTTGCGGATGGTGTCGGTGGGAAGGCCGTACATGTCAACTTCTACATAAGTGCCGATCTTCTTATCGGATAAAAACTGACCTGAGAACACCTGAGAGGCAAATATACAATATATATCATATACATTAGAAACAGTAATGTAAACAAGATCCAAAGTCTGATCTGAGAACTGTTATGAAAGTATAAAAATAAACAGAAAAGTAGACATGGAAATATATCAAATAGAAGCAATTGGCGCTTAGCGATGTAAAAGTTTAATGTAGATGTACAGTGCCCTCTGTAGGCCAGATGTTCTCACCTGGACACTGCACGTGGCAGCAATGACACCATCCACTGGCGTCTCAGAGAACGGGTCAAACATCCTGTCAGAGCGCCGCATGAAATCTGGCTTTAACAGGTACCTGTGGGAAATATGCACACAAAACGGAAAATCACATTTCTCCCCTGCTGCTGTACATTACACACACAAACACACACTATAAAAAAAAAAGTACAAAATAGGCCAAAGCCTGCACTGGAAGTACAGCTACAGAGTATTTTATTAGAAATACCTATACACCTCCTCATTCACGTCATTCTGGTAACACTGAATGTAATCAGGCAAGCCTGTGTCTGTCAAGAAATTCATAAAATCATGTAGGACACCAGCTTTGGGTAATGTTCACTACAACAATGAAAATGAGGAAAGAAATGTTTCTGACTACATGTCTTTGAACTGTGGGAGGAAACTGGAGCACCCAGAGAAAACCCACCAGGCACGGGGAGAACATGCAAATTCCATGCACATATACACAAAACAGGAATCAAACCCTGAACCTAGATAAAGTGTTTAATGGCTGTATAATACAACACAGCATAATTATTAATTATAAGAAAGTTCTATTTAAGGGATGTAAAAAGTCAATTAATTAATATTACAACAGAGGCTGTTCTGTTTTACTGAATATCAGTACAGTTGTGATGCGGTTGTACAACGGAACCTCAAATGTGATATTGCTTTTGTAGAACAATTCCACAAACACCATTCATTACTACCAGACTATTAATACTTAACCACGTTAACAGGGGTGAAAGTAGTTTTAAATTCTTACCAGGACAACGATAATAATAAGAATAAACCATAGAGGTGGTGGTCAGTCCTGAGAAACCTTTGAGATTTATTTTATATTTCCACTTATTCCAAACTTAGAATATCAACTACTGTAATTTCTGGGAACCTTTTAAATCCTAAATGGCGGTAAAATTAAAAGCTAGTGCAGCAATGTAGGGTATACACTAAATAGTGCACTAATTGACCAAGGGTTAGAGAGGAATTTGGGATTCAGCCTTGTGTTAGAAGCTAATTAGCTTTATAGCTTGCGTTAACCCTAACAAGAACAACTAAGACAGTTCAGAGGCAATTCAGAACGACTTAGAAGCATTACTAACAAACGACATAATATTACCAGATGTGCTTTGTTGATGAAAGTACTTCCATGACTGGTGTTGTATGTGGGTTTTGGCAGGCAGCCAAATAATATTATAATTTTGATTATATCACATGGTAGCCAAATATTTTATTGTTTTTTTTTTTTTAACAACCCTGCGTAGACAGTAGGTTATTAATAAAATATATGTCTTCTATAGTAGCAATTTAGTGAGTATTTTCCTTTAATCTGTTGTGTCTTACTCTTTACATCCACACAAATCTTAGGTCTATGGAAATGGAAGGTCCCTAAGATTTAACAAGCCCTGATCATTTTAATAATGATTACATAATACAGAAATTAATAATTTACAGAAATAATATACATACTTTTTTGCTAAAATCATAATAAAAAGCAAAGCCACCACATTTCCAGGGAGGAAAGGCTGAACAACCATTTAAAGCAGGTGGTAATTATTTATCAGAGTAATTGTTTGGAAGAAGATTAATGACTGGAGATTTTTCCATTATAACCCTGATGAATCATCACACACAAGAACACACACGCACACACCCAAAACAATCAGGACTTCTCAGCATTTCTGCAGTGCAGACGAAAATGAGGCCTGGCAGATGAGCATGTAACTCTGACACACAGTGGGCTGTGATCCTAAGAGAGTGTTGTCCCCCCAGGCAGCCACTGTAGATGGGGGATCTGCGTGCAGGGAATGGCCATGTGTGTGAGGCCCGATATTTAGCAAGTGCTCATTTGTGCTAATGCGGATTGTGGATATGGTCCGCCCTTGGCTACAATGAATGGGATGCGACACACTTTAATTGATGGGTTTTGCCAGGACGAGGGCGCTACACTCACCCACACGCACCGTTGTACTCGAACTTCCCCTGGTTCAGCTGCATAGCCAAATCTGCAGACAAACAGAAATAAAAAAAGAAGGTTTAATAAGCTTTTTCTATCTACTCTTTCATCTACTAACACTTCAACAGAGCCTGGGATTACTTATAAGACTTCATTAAACCCCTGTTTTTCATAATTTTTTTGTTAGTCATGCAGCATTTAAGTTTCCTGGTTAGAAATCATACGCCAAGGATAAAAAATTTATGAGACGTAACATATGACTTCACTTAACAATATGATTTTTGGGAATATCTTCCAAAAAGCATTCAAAGTATAAAAGCTGTATTCACTAAATTACCATCTGTGCACCTGCATGTATCATAAATTCTGTAATGTAGAATCACCCTGACTGCATGAATCACGGTGGTGTCCTCTGTTTAAGGCTGTGTTTTAAAAATATGTCCTCTCAGATCCAAGAAATACAATTGCAATTATGCGAAATGTTAGTTTCCACAAGAACTGGCAGCTCTGTTGATTAAACGGAGATTAATCTTCTTCCTAGTCTTTCTCTCTTGGCGTCTCTTTCATCCATTTCTTCTCTGTCAGTTCAGCATTCAGCAGCTTCACAGGAGCCATATGTCCTTCCACAGGGCAGCATCTGCTAAAACAACATGCTCCCTCATGTATGATGTCTTCTGGCATGCAATGGCTAGCTGAGTGTTTATTCAGCCTCTCCTGGCTCATTTAAACCACTATAACTGTAGTTCATTTGTGTTTCCAGTGTCTTTCTACACTGCTTTCACAGTCAGATCCAGATTTATTGGCACGTTCATCAAGGTTCGAGAGTAAATCATGACAAAATGTACATTTTGCTTACAATTAGGCCAGTAGACAGAAATGACCATGTTCAAACCTTTTTCAGTGGATATGGACAATTTTGAATAATTGTCCTGCTGAAATATCAAACTATACTCCCAGAAGTAACTTCTTATCAAAAGCATGTTCTATCTTCTGGAGTTCATAAATGCTATGTATGCTAACATAGTTCCCAAGAGGAACTATGGAGGGGAAAAAACTGTTTTGGAGGTAAAACAATCAAACTGGTTAAACAGATCCTGCACCATAGCCGATAAAATGGAGAGTAGGATATTGTTATATAAATATTAATACTTTATGCCAAACCTAACAATTATTTGCTGCCAAAGAGTTCTGTGATGTCAACCATACGGTAGGTTTTCTGAAGAGCGGTTTTGAAGCTCAGTTGTGGGAGCTCTGGTCGTTGCCATCTTGGCAGGAGAAGCCTGACTCCACCTAAACCCTGGTTAATCCATAAATAAGCAAATGGGCAGTAACATGTCTACTTACTTCAGTTACCACCTATAAGCTAGCAAGCTTAGCTTTAGCTAAGCTGAAATGTCATGCTACTTAAATTTCTTGTGGTGAGTTAAACTACAACAATTCCAGTTAGTTTGTTATATGATGCAGAGCAAATAGCTAGTGGTGTGACACCTTCCCTTAAATTCGTTATGACCCTAATTTTGCATAAATTTTTAGCTTAATATAATTTGAAATAAAAAATTCACAACAAATAGTTGTCATAAACTATTCAACTAGCTATTGAGAGCAAAAACGTTATTTTTTTTTTTTAACCAGGCTGAAAACGTTTCTGTAGTAAAATTGGACATTTTAACTTAGAGGTTTATGGGGATTAACTTTTGGAGTCAGCCCTTAGTGGACATTCGAGGAACTGCATGTTTTGACACTTTGCATTGGCTTCTTTTTACAGAACCCTTGTTCAGTACACATCTGATGCCATGTGTGTTTTTTCTGATTTTAATATTGCACATTTCCTATTAGGACATTTTCTTAGAAAAAAAAATAGTTGAACTTCAAATAGTTGTTCAATGTCTCTCATACTTTCATTAATTAACACATGTTATGCATGGTGGAAATAATTGTAATCATCCAAGTGAACAAAATGTATATGGATGAAGATGTAAATGATGCAGCCTGCCTACTTTGTTATGCATCAAATATAATGCCTAAGGCTGGACAAGCCATGTTTTTGTTAACTTTCTTTATGCATTTCTTTAATCATAAATATTACTGCTGAAACAGTGAGAATGCATATATATATATATATATATATATGAATTTATTAAGAATGTTTAAGATCTTCACAAGGCATACCGAATTTTCATCAATTACATTTACAGATATATGAAACCTGCATATGCATTGTCCAGTGGTCATGTTCATAGAGCACTGGGGTACTGTGGCAGTGGCCAGGGGCAGAGCTGTACCTGGAGTCTGAAAGTTCAGAGACACCATCTGGCACCCAGCGTTCCAAAAGATCTGAGGCATGTAATTACTGGAGTCCACGCGGCCTCCTTTGGGGTAGATCCGACTCATCTGCCGCTTGTTGTAGCTGTACATTGGCTGATGAGGAAAAGGCACAAAGGGAGGTGCATGCAAATGGACAGGAGAGTTATTTACAATCTTGAACATGAGAGTCTGGGTTTCATATTCCCTTTGGAGAGATTGGCAGCCAGAGTAGAACAAAAGGCATCATGGGTTAAAAGTGTGAGTATTTGACTTGCTTGGCCAAAGAAAGATTTAGAATGCCTTTACTATACAGAATTATCATTGATACAGTGGATTTCACTATTTTGTTGTCCACATCTTCCTGATATTTTTTTAACAGTTCATTTCAGCAATCAAATTTAAAAGTAAGAATCTTTTTAAAAATACTGCTTAGTGGGTTAATGAGTAGGCCGAATTCGAACCCATGTCCATGTGTACAAATCGTACTTTTCAAAGCAAAAGGATACTTCACAAACTCAATGGCGTTGGTTTTAAGGTAGCCGAGACCAACAGACTCATTAAAGGATGACATGTTGTGATGAATATTTTTCTCTGAAAAAAAGGCAAATATAAGAGCAGTTAAAAATGAAACAGTGAAAGGAAAAATATTAGCCATTAATCCGATTAAAATGATTAATGAACAAGTAAAGAGGGATTGTTTTTGTTCTTAGTGTTTAGTTTTACCCTCTGCTATATCGAAGCTCTGGAACTTGACTGGCTGGGCGTAATTCACCATGGCAGAAAGATAAGGATGGATGTTGGTCGTGGCTCCTTCATACTTATACGAGGCAATTAGCTGCTGTTCAGCATCCGCATACTCTGCTGTCTCCACACCCTGGGGCAAAACACATTTATATTAATTTATTCAGCAGATGTTTTTAGCCAAAGTGACTTTAAATCAGAATACTATCTGAGAGCAAACGTGTACACCAATTCTACAAAAACCAGTGGAACAATAGTTGGACTGAGGAGCCATAGCTCAGCATGAGGGCTGGAATAAGTGCTAGTACTTAGAGTATATACTTTACACACTTTTATGTTAATGTTTGTGTTGTTTAATCTCTACCCCAGCCCTCATAATAAAATGTTATCGTGTAATTATATACTTTCCAATATACAGTACCATACTGTTCAAGTCATAGGCACATGCAAATAACTGCTGTAGAGTAAGGATTTGTTTAAAAAAAAAAAAAAATTGTGATATAATTTGTGACGAATAATTTGTGAATTAGGAAATGAGCTGCTTAGTTTTGCTGAACATCGTGCAGAACCAGCCACACCCCTATTGACGACTGCTTCTTTTTTCATGCAGGCAAACCTCAAAAGTTTTCTTTATTTTTTTTTGTACAGTAAAAATACAGGATGCCTAAGGCTTTTGCACGGTACTGTAAACCGTAATGTAAAGATTAAAATATTCAACCTTCTTTTTGTTATCAATATCCGAAGCCTCTGACACATCAGTCGCATCCGCTTCTGTTGCCTCCGAAACCTCTGTCGTGTCATCGTCGGGAATCTGAGGGGAAAAAAATGAAGAGGAAAAACAGGATTGAAATAATTTACACCTGCACCATGTTCATTCATTCATTCATTTTCTATACCGCTTTATCCTTCTATTTAGGGTCGCGGGGACCTGAAGCCTATCCCAGGAGGCTTAGGGCACAAGGCGGGGTACACCCTGGACAGGGTGCCAATCCATCGCAGGGCACACACA
>JAQQZT010000020.1:7769473-7781774 GCA_030068275.1 Clarias platycephalus | reverse complement strand
GCCTGGCCGGGGAATCGAACCCAGACCCTGGAGGTGCAAGGCGACAGTGCTAACCACTACACCACCGTGCCGCCTCAGGCTGATATTAGCTTTATTAAAAACTTACTATTAACATTATTTACTGTGAATGTATAAGCCATTCCTATAAAACCCAGAAATATAGCAGTTTATGCAAAAATATTAATTTAACATAAATATATAAATACATAAATATATAAATTGTACTTTTTTTTTTATGGAGAAAAGATCAGCTTATGAAGTATTTTCATCTATAGGTTACATATACTGATTTGGGGTCTAAGAGTAATAATGTTAAAAAAGGCTTATATCATCTATTTATACATAAGATTAGCGCCGTTTGATTATTTTTTCTAAATAAAATGATAAAACATGGAGAGATCTGTTTGAATAATTTTTTTTCACACCTAAAGTGGAACCAGGGTCCTCTTTAGGTGTTAAAAAATGGGGCATTGGTGGCTCAGTGGTAGGGTTCTCACCTACCATGTGGAAGGCCTGAGTTTGATTCCCAGCCACTGGATGCAGTGCTGGTCCCAAGCCCACATAAAATGGGAGGATTGCGTCAAGAAGGGCATCTGGCGTAAAACCCGTGCCCAGTTGTTGTGCAGATTAGCTGGTCTGCTGTGGCGACCCCTCAATGGGAGCAGCCAAAAGACTAACAACAACCTCTTTAGGTGTAAAAAAAAATCTTTTAATTTTCACAATTAATTACAATCAGCAACATCTGAAACAATTACGTTTCTTACACCAAACTGCTCTACATTTCATATGTTAATTTTTTGGAAGGATTTCAGGGTCACCCTGAACTGTTAATGCTATTTGTAGCAGGGAGGAAGCTCAGGATTACATTAGGTGGCATGGCAACAGAGTACAGTGATAAGGGATCAAAGAAATGGGGGAACAGAATAGTTTGGAACATTAAGTGCCACCGGAGAGAGCGAGCCACCTTGTTCACTGCATGTGAAGTGGTCCTTAAAACATAACACTCTAGGTCCTCTATTATGGCAGTGCATTGATTTCCACAGAGCAAGGTGTCGTCTCTGTCAGAGCACCTGATCAAGGCTGTGTCATGTGCAGCCCCGAACAGAACCCAGTGTGATGGCAATTCTGTGGGAGTTCCCCTAAAAACACTAGCTGGGCTTTAATTATGTCATCAGTCCAGTCGCTGTGACATATTAATACTATCCACAGTGCTCATGTGCTCAAGCTCTAAGGTGATAGTGTTTGGGTCTATTTACAGGCAGTATGTGAAGCAGCTTATCCCAGTGGCATGAGGACGGCTGGCTGTGGAGCTGCAGAAGTGGGTCGCATTTGATTTCACTTTGCCCAAGTTGATGAATGCATTCCTATTTAAAAGCTGCACTGCACATGCAGATATGCTTAGATACAAATCCAGTGCTTCTTCCTGGTTTGGGGCTCAGACATTTAAAATAATAATAACAATAATAATAATAATAATAATAATAATTTACCTACCCTTTTAAAATAATAAACTGGTTTTCCTCTTTTTAATGAAGCATGATGTTCTTGTTGATCTCCTCATCCTTATCCTTAAGCCCCCTATTATGTTTGGTGACTTTAAATTGGATGACATTTTTTAATTAAACTGAGCAAACATGTAAAGTTAGTAATCAAAGGTTAATTAGCTTTATTGTGAAGACAAGTCACAAGTTGAATTCAGCATTTGAAGATTTAAAATAAATAAAAGTGACTACCCCTGGCTTTCAAGATTTCATTCATTCAATCATGTACATTCATCTCCAGAATTATTGGAACGATTGGAAAAGATTTTGTACTCCACTCCATGTGGTACTTCTATAACTCCTGGTGAGATGCATAATATACTCAATACACAATTTCTCAAGATCTTCAAGGGTTCAATATTCTCTTTTTTTTCCTTTAGCTCAGTCCAGTAAGGTTCATATGGACTGGGATAAGCATGTCAAAGCCTGATTCTGTGTTTATTGATGCATTTTTCCATTGGATTTGTTTAGTCATCTGACCATACAAGCCAGTTCTAGTTGAAGTTCCAGCAAATATCACATCTCTGATTTGATGAAATACTCAGATGAGATACAGATGAAGGCTAATCATTAGGGATCGAGGTTAAATTTTACACTGACGTACAAATGCAAATGTGAAAACCATCTGCTTTGCTAGTTTTAGACTCTGAGAGAGAGAGAGAGAGAGAGAGAGAGAGAGAGAGAGAGAGATAGTGACACAGATCATCCAACAGCTGCAGTGATTTTACCAAAGCTTAAAGTTTAGTTTTGCGCAAACTTGAGTAGGGACGGAAGGAGTAATAAAGCTGTAAAAAGAAGCTGGCTTGGGGGGAGTGCACAGACAGACAGGGCTTAAATGAGCTGAGAGATTACAATGAACACCTCATGCTGTCATTTCTGCATGGGATTCCCCAGAGGGAGAAAACAGTGTAATGGATCTGAACAGAAGAACAATTCTAGCGACAGCACACTGCGGCGTTGAGTAAGGATGACTTGTGTGGATTGTCTGGATGTGAGTAATTGCTCAGTAAAAGAGAAAGAACGGGGGAAAAGAAGAGGAATGTATGATTCTTTGTCTTGCCAGAGAGAGAGAAGAAACGGATAGCCCCCTCGCCCACGCTCCGGAATCCTCTTCCAGATGAAAGCAAATTAGATGAGCTGGTGCCAGGAGAGGTCTGTGGAGAAAATGAATCCAGACGCCCTGTTTACATGCTCTTCCTTCACCGCTGAGGCACTCTACAGACTCTGTGCTTCTTTGTAATCTGCTCCTGCTTATCCTCACTGCTCTAGGACACCAGGTTGTCCTGCTCCTTAGTGTCCTTAGTGTGTCGTTTGTCTAAGTGAACTCATTTCCTTCGATGATAAAACGGCACTGTGTGTAACACACAATGATCACTTGAAAATATTAATGACCTCTGTGCTAATAAACTCGAGTATCATTAAAGCGAGTGGACACCCAAGAGCAAGGATAATGACCACGCTGCGAATGTCCTTTAAGGCAGCAGCCAGAGCCAAGATGGTGGCCGGCTCCACAGCTTCACCGTCTGCTGCCCTGTGGGAACAGGATGAACAGTAACTGCTCTCCACGAGATCCCGGTCTTATTTACATCCTCGTTCCTGGGCTAGGCATCTGCGGTGTTAATCAAGAGACTCATACCCTGCGGTGCAATTCTGTTAATGAGACGTGGCTTTTATTATTCTCCTACATGTTCGAAATTTCATTTATTTTGAGAAATAGGACTGAGTTCTGTGCAATGTTGTCGCCATCCAGCAGAGCAGACTCCAGTTTGTGTCAGGCTGCTCGAGGTGCTGTTTAACTCAGCATGTAATTATCCACCTGGAAATGATCGGTGTCTGATATGTGCGCAGAAAAGAATGTCGCCGGCCTCCAGACTGCAAAACCTGACCCTGTGCGTGTCTGATTTTTACATTTACCGCACAGGGTTAATGACAGTTTTAATGCTAGATGTGCTTCTGAGCTGAAACAACAGTTCTGCTCGATGCCACACTGACTCAGATGGAACTAAGCACATTTTTACTCCATGCAGCGAAAGATGTAATCATCTTGTTGAGTCCAAATGAGAAATTCAATGGAATCTCCCGCTCTGAAGATGAGTATCTATCTTTGGATGTTTATGCTACTCTTGCCCTTGGGGTAGCACAGAGCAACGCCCAATCCCATCTCAGCCCATTTAAGTGGTCTGATTGAGTTAGCTGGGGAAATGAAGAAACGCCATGGGAGGGGGGGAACACGGGAGGCACTTATCTCTGGAGACGTGTGCCTCATGTCTGGAAGCCACCGGAGCTTTCAATGCCCCAGAGTGCAAGTGAGTAACGTGGTAACTACTGTATGAAATGGTATGAAATAACAAGATTTGACAAAATCTGATGTGATTTCCTCATACGCACGATAAAAGCAGTAATCAAGGCGGTAATCAGTCATCAAAACAAAATTGTCTTAATTACATGCAGAAAGGAGGAACTATTCCCTTCTGAACCGGGTGTGTAAATTTGGGCATTCAGTTCGTCTGCATTGTCAAAAAAAAGAAAAAAAAGAAAAAGAAACTCCGCTAACTAGCGACAAAGAGGGACATGCTGATTTACCTCATCGAATCTGTCGAACACGGCACCTTCCTGCAGGAAATCAGGGACGTGCTTCTGCCAGTTGAATTCATATGACTTCGTCATGGTTGCTCACAGATCTATAATGCAGAAAGTAAAAATATTGGACAAATGCACATATTGTATCATGTAGCACATAGACTACTACTATAGTGCTGCTAGCCGGAATACTGTACTGGGTCACAGGACCCCTGTTTCTGAAATGTTTTTTATGAGTTTTTTTCTTGAAAGTCTGTTGCATGTGTGAAATGTGCTATACAAAGTGAAAAAAAATGTATGTCCATCTACATAAGTCAATTAGTTTTGAGCCAAAAACCATCTATATTATTTACAAAACTTACTTTAGTTCCATTGTAGTATCATGCATTAAAAACGGATTTTTGGTTTTGTCCTCAATACATGGTTAACCTAATATAGGAGCTTGTTAAAACTTGAATTTGAATTACATTTTACTTGAGCACAGCAGATCAATACTGGTGTACATGCCGTGTAAAAGAGGTCTAGCGGTCTAGCAATGCACATGGATTGCAATATGACTGATAGTTGAAAAAACCCTAAATGAACAAAGATGAGAAATTCAAGAGACCATCATTTTTGTCTACTCTCCCTGAGTCTCAAAACGTCCGTCTCAGTCAAAACTACTTCTGTTCTTTGTTGGGGTTTTTTTGTAGTGTCTTATTGCGAGATTTCTAAGGTCATGTTTACTGGCTAGTGCAGTATGCGTGTATCGTTGACCATGAAATATTAATTATTTTTGGACAAACAGTGTCTGCTGCTGAGTTGTTTATCACTGATCTTATAAAAGATCAAACAAAAGAGAACTTTTATACGAATAAAGTCTATGGAATGGTTTAGGTGGCTTGTGAACTGCACAAACTAGATCTGGGGAAGTATGTAGGCGAAATAAGTCCGGAATAAACACAGGAAAATGTGTAATTCATTACTACATGACATTGATTACTTTCCAATAACAGGACATATGAACAAGTTTTACTCCTCTTATAATATAACACAGCAAATTTGTTAAATCATATTGTAAAGTATATCAATTGTCACTGATGATCATTTCAAATCATTAATCATTCCTGTGCTTTTGCTCTGTTTATTGTTACATGTCATATGTTTAATGGCCCAGAGACAAGTTATTCCCTCAATCCCTCATCAGGAGACAGTCGTTCCCCAGTATTGTTTTTTTTTTCCTCTTGAATTAATTAAGATACAAAACACAGCTCATCACTTTACATGGAAATAGAGTCACTTGCCTAAAGCAGAAAACATATTGACCATTATACAGCAAGGGCACTTCCATAAATGTCTTCCACAAATAAACTTCTTAACTCCCACTAGAAAACTTTACAATGTTACCATGTATGTTTTTTTTTTTGTTTTTTTTATTACTGCATTAATCCTTAAAACTTAAGCGATGCGGATCCATGGCAGAAACACAACACAGGTCAAGGACAGATTAAAATAAAATAAAAATAATAAAAAACAATCCTTATCGTGTGGGTCGACAGGAAGGTGTCAGAAATAAAACTGTGCATTTGAGTTTTCAAATATGTCATATAGAACCCAAGTTATCATTACTTTTAATACACACAGTTTTTACCGTCACCAGCATGTACAGTATGTACAGTATGTACAGTATGTACAGTATGATGCTGCACAGATGCTGAATTCACCAACTGCTGCTACTATTTTTTTGGGCATTAGAAAACACTCACAAAAACAACCATAAAAACATGTGATCATATGTTTCTGTGCAATGTGAGCCATTTTTCATTTTTTGCTCAGTCCTGCTTGTATAGTTGATTAAATTCATGTCATCATATTGCCTAGGTTGTGTTGGAAATTGATTTGTCACTATATATTACACAATCCTGACCCCTGTATACTGTATATATTTATTAAAACATCATAATACAAAAATGCTCTCAGTTTTAAGGACTACATAATAAAGTTTTATGAATCTGCTTAATTATAGCTTTAAATTATGTAGCACGTCAACACATGTTAATCTTTAAAAAAAATAAACATTAAAAAATATTCAGTTTGAAAAATATTCACAAGCATTATGTTTTGAATAGTGTTGTATTCGATTGATCTTTAATCTAATTACTTTATAAGTGGTTACATATTGTCTAACAACTTGCACCTGCACTCACAACTTTTTTTTCATGTTAAAGTTGACGCTCGCATAAGAACCCAAATATTTAAAAGTTAATGACCTTTTTTTTACATTGTTCTGTCACTTCCCAGGTATCCAGAACTGATGAGAAACCTTTTAGAACAAAACAGAACACTTTAGTCTTTTCACTTGCCGTGATTAAGTATAAACAACTTTTCAGGGTTATATTCCATCAATCTGACTATTGTACAGCAACACTTTTAATGCTTTTGAAGCTAAACACATCCTTATAAGTACTTAGTGAGAAGCAGCCTGACAAAAAAGTCTCCTCTTGTAGTTACATTTATTTTCGTCATTTGAGTGCCCATTGTGTAACGTCACACAGACTCAGCTGCTTGAACGATTTACCTTTAAGCATTGTGTGGTCTTGCTTTTAATGGATGACATTGTGTTCTCTGTGAATCATTCCGTATTTGAATCCGAGCTCAGCGGAAGAGGGGGGTACCCTCGATCAATCACTGCTGAGCACCTTAAATAACAGACTTAATGAAATCCTTACAGACATGCCACCAGCACCTGGCTGGTCTCTGACCTAGCTCTATTCACCGCTGGCTGAGTCAGACTGAGACAAACATACAGGGAAAGACAAAGAATGTGCGAGAACAAGAGCTGCAATATGGCACTGGCATCGGCTCATAGCAGAGCACTGGGAGGAAATTACCATCGCTCTCAGAAGGACAGACATGCAGTAAGGAACAAAATGGCAATATTCAGTCATACAAACGTAATGATATTTGGATGTTACAGTAAATATATATAAGATAAGATAAGAGTCTAACGCATTCAGTTGAATATGTAGCAGACTACGGCTTAATGGAAGGATTTACTAAAGACAGCAATTTCAGAATGCTAATATGAAAAAAATCTTAAGAAGTAAAGCAAAATAATTTACTTAAAAATTATCCTGTTTTCTCAAACACATGCATTAAGACAAAGCTTAGTTGTGGCCAAACTCTGAGGTCCCCTGGTGTGTGTGTGCCATTTAAAATGGCCTCTAGGGTAATATCGAGCTCTCCTGACTTCTTCATATCTCTCAAAAGAATGACAGAAACGCTTACAGGAAAGCTCTGAGCAAAAACACAGCTTCAGTCCATAACTGGCATTTCTGAAATGCCCCAGGATTACATCCTCATATCCTGAAGGAAATTATCTGGCTTTCTGGTTCCTATTGTAGCTCAACTTTAATGAATAAAAAATGAAAGCGCTGACAAATTGAGAGGCGGCACAGCGGCTTAGAAGTTAGCACTGTCGCCTACACCTCCAGGGTCTGGGTTTGATTCCCGCCTGGGGTCTGTGCGCATGCAGTTTGCATGCTCTCCCCATGATTGGTGGGTTTCCTCCGGGTTCTCCGGTTTCCTCCCACAGTCCAAAGACATGCAGATTAGGCTAACTGGCATTCCCAAATTGCCCGTAGTGTGTGAATGAGCGTGTGAGTGCATGTACTGTAAGTGTATGTGCCCTGTGATGGATTAGCGTACTCGGCTCATGCCCTAAGTCTCCAGGCCCCCTGTCACCCTGTACAGTATACAGGATAAAGCGGTATAGATGATGAGTGAGTGAGTGACAAATTGTGGTAGTAAAAATGGAAGGAAAATGCTTTTGAGGTGATTGTTGATTTATTTTCCACTAACAGCACACCTTGACAAACCCTACTTCACATTAATAAGCATGGATGAATCATTCTATTTACTTCTGTCTCGTATTTATTCTGTTAATCAAACTACTGTTTTATCAAATGAGCTAGGAAGACACTTACTAATTAAAGTACAGCAGGAAGCTGTAACAAAACAAACACTTAAAATGCACTTCTAAACTTTTAGTCAATCATCCAGTAACGACTCAGGAAGGTCACATTAGCTCTCGTGAAGATTCATAGAGTATATTGGGTCTTAACTATATTCTTATTCCATTATGCTGACAATCCCCAGCCCTGGGAAGGAGCAGAGCGACAATCATCATTTAAACTGGAGCTACATCATATTAACCCAATTAAATAAAACAAACAAACAAACAAACAAACAAACAAACAAACAAACACAAAAAGGGTTTTATTTAAGGTGATCATTCATACAGTATAAAGGTACAACAACATCAGAAACCACAGCATACAAATGGTATTAAAAGCGAAAGCAAAATCATTTTATGGACAAATAAAAACACATCTGCAGTGTAATACTTTAAAATGCATGACTCTTATTTGACTTATGTAATACCTGATTTTTATTTTGATCTTAACTTTTGCCTGAAAGGGCTAATTCTAATTTAACGGTGAACAAGACCACATTGATAAGCTGCTTGAGGCAAGAATCTTTGGGCCCCAGACTCGCCTAATTTTTCAAATAGTTCAAATTCATGTCGAGTGCTAAAAACGTTTTTTTTTATTTTTATTATTGCTACTAATTGCCTTTAATTTTCCCATTGCATGCAAACATCACCTCATGTGCATTTTTTTTTTTTTAAACCTCTGAACAACTTAAAAATCGAGACAGTGTTGTTTATTTACTGTGAATTAATCCTCTTTCTATTCCATTTCTTAAACATTTATTCACTGTAGGAGGTGGTAGCCGATCTTGCTGAACAGCAGGTTCAAAACTAGAGATTATGCTGTGCTTTTTGCATGGCAAGATTTTTAAAAAATATAATAAATCACTGAGTATCACCAGGAGGGCCTAGCTCGAAGTAAAGCTCCGTAGAATAAACAGGTGATCAAAAAAGAGATGCTGTTTTTCTAATTAGAAAATATATTCATATTAAGTTGTTGAGAGAAACAGCTCACATTGCAAGTGTTCAGGTCAAATTATTCAGATTACTATCACTTGTGATATGGCAAGGATTTTAGCAGATGTTTTGCGATTTATGCAGATGTTTTGAACACTCCAATATTAACTGCTGCCACCTGGAAGCCCCGCCCCCGCTCGTCGTACCTCACTTTCTGTCAAGGTAAGACGTTTTATAGATTTATACTGTTAAAGGGAGGACACAAAAAAAGGAAACTAAAGTTTTGACCTAAAAAATAAAACGGTTCTAAAATGCAATCTGGAATCTAACATTTAAAAACATGTGAAAGGTAATGAAAAAATGGCTTTTTAATAGTTTGCTTATCCATCAACACATCCCCATTAAAAAATGTAGGCCATGTGGACATGCACGTTTATTTGTTTGTTCGAAGTTCATTTGACATTACTGTAGAATTATTACGCCGTCCCATACACATTTTAAACCTGAAATAATAAAACTGTTTGCTTTCCTGTCTTTTTCTTTAGCCTGCTGGTTTTGGATGATTCAATTTAAAATCTTGTACTTTTGTAAATCTCCAGCAGGAAATAAATTCAATATTATACAAATCTAGTTCAGATCTTTGTGTGGAAACTGTGAATGAGTTACAATTTAGACTTTACAAAGTACCAATTATATGTTGCATGACACAGCCATTAAACAATGCTGCTTTCAAGTACACTCACCCATGCAATTAGGATTTTTCCCATGTCGCACTTTCATGAAAGGGATAATAGAAATGCAAAGCGCTTCATCCAGAGATTCGTGGCAATTTGTTACAGTATGCTTGTTGGAAATGACATCTACATATACACAATGTGCTCGAATCATTTTCAATACATTCCACATGAAACCCAGTGAGACTCGAATAGCAACAAACAGCAGATCTGAATTTATGTAAATGCGATATTTTATTATATAGTTGGGCTGATATGCAAAGTAAGCTGTAACGCAAAGTCCAAATGGATGCCTCTGATGTTCACGATCAACACTATGTCTAACTGTATTCATATCATCTAAATACCAGAAGGAAATTATTTCAGAGGGCTTGTCCACATTCCTGAACGTTTTTTGCTAGGGCTTGCAGAATTGTTCTGAAATAAAATTCTTCATGAGTCCTGGTCACTCAACCGTGTGACATCATGAATTAGTCCACTACACACTGTGCCAAACTCATGCTCAATTGTCTATGGAATTGCACTATTTACTTACAAGCTACACCTATGAATTGTCCAGCCTTGTCAACAATTGCTATGATCTCCAACCTGTGATCAGTGAGCTGGATACCCCTGATTGTGCATTTCTGTCACGAGAAGCTTACACAAGTGTAGCATGTTATTTATTGGATTCGTGCAAATGGTCGAATCAACCAAGGGTTCGATAAAGGTTAAGTCATTGGGTGCACAGAGTTGGATTTACTGATGCTCTATTATGAAGAGACAAAAACCAATTACAAAGTTTACAATCTACAAACTCCTACAATCCACTTTCAAATAAATAAATAAATGAGTAAATAAAACTTTTTGGACGGCTTCCATTTCTTCCTCAAACTGCAACAAGCCAAAGCTAACTCTGATGAATGAGATCTATGATCTTAAGATCATACTGTGACACGATCAAATATTGTACTGGTTATGGAATCAAAATCAAGAATGTGTGTGGGGGCGGGGGGTGGGGGGGGGGGAGATGATGTTCGCCTTCTTGGTGTTGCTTTGGGCTGAAGTGCAGAATTCAACAGTGCTAGCTTTCCTTTAGATCTGGATTACTGAGACGTCAATCAAGCACAGTGACGTGTGTGTGTGTGTGTGCCTCAAGCATCCTTGTCCATAAGCTTACACATCCTTGTTTTTTTTTTTTTTTTACTGATGTAATCTGTTCTAAAACACGCAAACACTTTGAATACACATCATACACAAATACAGTTTTGTCCGATAAGATTCTTGTGAGCTGAAGAAGCAAGACGCAGTGTAAAAGAATGATCGATTCTAAGCCTAAATGAGTCTTTATGACGGACATAAAAAAAGTTATTTATAACATAATACAGGTACAGTGGGTCAAACATGCTTAATATCACTTTAAAGTCACCACAAATATCAGCCAGATGGTAGGGTTGAAAAATGTATAATGTAAAATTAATCATTCTAATTATATTAGCCTTGCAATAAGCCTGCATTATGTAGATCTTACACCTAACCCCCAAAATACCATGGATTTGCTTAATAATTAAACTATTGTAGATGATGCAACTAATGTTCTAATCAGTTTGGTAAAAATAACACAAGCCAGTGTTAAACTCAGAAACATGATTTTGAAATAGCTGATTGTGTGTTGAAGGTCTGAAGAAGCACAATGCATATTTTTGTACTTAAAACAATAATGCAATAACGTAATGCAATTCCACAAAATATTAAACTTCAGGACTCAATAGTTCAAACATCTCATGGTTTTCGTCATCAGAAGGTGATGTAGCACCAATATTTGCAGGACCTGCAAGTTACACTAGTTAGCTAACCTGACTTATGTAAGATATGACAAACAACATGTCAGTCATGACCAAAATCCTGGATGTCATGGCATGTTCTATAGATCCTTCATAGATCATTCTATGACATTAGTTTTGCAAAACCGATATTGTGGTGACATTCATGATATATGTTGCAGCACTAGTACAGTACAATACCACATTTAGGTACCTACTGTATAACTAAGATGTTACGGGATATGTAAGGAAATGTGATCATAAAACTGAGTGTTGTCCATAGAGCATGATGTAAGGTATGATGAAGAAAATCACTGATACTGTATGAAAGCTAAATTACATTAGAACCATATTCATTTATGGTTGATGTTTTCTTGCCAGGTAACAAGGCAGGATCTCTGGGGAAAGATTGATCACCCTGATAGCACAACACCTGTGACTAGTGGCACATGAATATACTATAACTCACTCTCACTCACTTATCGTCTATACCGCTTTATCCTGTATACAGGGTCACGGGGACCTGGAGCCTATTCCAGGAGATGTAGGGCACGAGGCGGGGTACACCCTGAACGGGGTTCCAATCCATTGCAGGGCACACACACACACACACACGTCCATTCACACATTCACGCCACATTCAGGCTCGATTCCCGTCTCTGTGTGCATGGAGTTTGCATGTTCTCCCCGTGCTTGGTGGGTTTCCTCCGGGTACTC
>JAQQZT010000020.1:7728235-7764198 GCA_030068275.1 Clarias platycephalus | reverse complement strand
CCCCCCCCCCCCCCCCCCCCCCCCCCCCCCCCCCCCCCCCCCCCCCCCCCCCCCCCGGGGGCCATGGAGTCGCGCGCACACAGACACACAGACACACACACACACACACGTCTCTAATGAGACTTGCTTTTGCTTCACACGCGCACACACACACGTGTGCTATAATAAATAGTACATGCGCGCTATACACACACGACATACAGACACGTAAAATAAAATATGTTTTACGCGCACACACGTGGTCACAGTGTTATAAATTACGCACATGTCTATGAACTCTGCTAGCATCAATGCGCGAGACCGAGTGTGTTCACTCCGCTCCGTGCTCAACTAAAGTTTTTTTTTAATAATAAAATGTCTCCGCGTCGCGAGACACAGCGAATCAATTATGAAATTCGTTGCCAACTCTTTTAGTAATCGATTTAATCGATTCGTTGTTGCAGCCCTATTTATTTATAAACCAGAAATGACTTTATGTCATCATATGACATCATACTGTATGCGCTCACAAATATTCCCTTAAATAGATTAGCTAATGCAAAATACAGTAATACCAAAACCCTGAAACGGAACCTTATCCACTTACAATGCACAAGATCTGTTTTATGGAGAAAAGTACACCACCATTAATTCCACTGACATATCAGTTAAATGACGTGCTGCTCTAACCAGGTTTGGGTTTTAACCACCGCTAAAACCATCTGCTGTATCCGGGGACATTGCATACAAATATCAAACAGCACTCTCAAAATAGCATGGGGCAGAAACAAAGCTGCTGCCCTTATAGAAGATGTAGTGGGAGTAATTGTATAGTGAATAATGTTCCCTGTAAAGAAAAAAAGAGGTGTTACCAAAGCCACCTTCATATTCATCACACTACTGAGATCAGACGGCTTCAGACAATTCCCTTCAACATTCATTAGCGCTGTGCGCGTCTGATATGTACCACTCAAAAACCGTGAACGCGGTGACAAGGGTAACCTGAGCTTTGCTCACATAATTCACCCCAGGAGTCCAAAAATAATTAGAGTCTGTCCTTCACCCTGTGTGATCACTGGCCACAAGGTGAATCCCAACCTCTGTACATATCTTGATGTTTGAGAGAAAACTAAAGCTTATACGGAATGGGAACTTAAGGAGAGACTTTCTGGAGGGACGAGAGAGCGTAGGAAGTAAAACGCTCCTCTGCTGTGGTCTCTGTCAGTGAGGGGGAAAACGTGCGAAGCTCCCCTGATGCTTGCGTCACTACGTCCGTCCCTTGTGCAGCAGAAATGAGGTCTGCTGCTCACTGTCTAATTCTGCATCAGTACCTTTTTCAATCTCTCTCTACACTGCACACACACCCCCACCCCCCACAGTGCCTAATTAGCAAATTTCATTAGACAGGTGGGAGCTTGGTGTTGAGGGCCAGCTTCAGTGGACTGTTCAGGCTCACACACGCCAGCACATGCATGCACGTGACTAAGCTCAGTCAAAATCCCTATCATTTGCTACCTGTGTGTTGGTGAGGGGATCTTTGCATAGACCCAGATGAGAATTAAAAAACTGGTGAGAGTCTCCATGGTTTTACAGCAAAACAAAACTATGAGAATACACAGGCTATTATAGTCACCATTATCACTGTGCTATAGTGAGGTTCGGATGCGCGGCTCATACTGTAACTACTCGAACCCTTCAGGTTTGGCACGAATGGCAAGCTGGCCCTGTGGGGTTTCTCCTTTTTAACTAATCAAAGTGATAGAGCTAAAACTGTTTAACTATTAATTTGCTATAACAGCAGGGCTCTGACAGTAGAGCCGGATGTAATTTAAATGACAGGTTCCTTCTAATGCATTACGTTTCTACAGTAACTGCTAACATATAGTACTGTGCAAAAGTCTCGAACCACCACTCATTTCTTCCTATTAAATTAAAGTATGTGGATTAAATTAAAGGAAAGGAAACAATTGTTTTTACTGTGACAGGCTGCAAAGTGCCTACGGTACAGATAGTGTTTAAAAATTGCTTGTTTGTGCAGCAACCTCATTTCCCCTCTCGTCTGTTCCAACCACTTAGGATTCAGCGTCACCACTACACTAATCACCAGCCTGATCATCTGCAACAGTTTCTCACTGCTCTGAAACTGTTTAGGTACAGGGACTGGACTGAAAATGAGAGACAAAAACATGCCAAAAAAAAGTCCTTCAGGAAGCTTGGAGAACTATTCCTCAAGTCTGGTTCATTGGAAGCAAAATACAGTATGAAGGCTCAGGATTTTTGCACAAGACTGTATATTCTATAACATATAAGGCCTTAATCAATAAGCCATTTAAAAAAAAAAGTTTAAAAATGGATTGTTATTTAATAAAGAAAATAAATAATCACTAAAGCTTTATGTAAGAAAACACAGCACATAATATTCCCAAATGAAACAGTGTAATTGTTGACCCATTTCTGTTGTATAAGAGGGACAAAACATGTTGGGAAATTATCAGCTCTATGGTGGTGTGTATATGAGTTATTATTGCTCCTCCCGAGGTTCATTATTTTCCACAAACAACGTGCTTCAACATTTTATACCTTACGTACGTATTAAGAGATACCTGTACATATTGTGAAACCTGATCTGTCTTGTGGGTTTCAGATTGTAGGGGATACTGTAGTGTACTGTATTTGGTTCCTTTATGGGGGCTCTGTGGGTAATCAATGTGCCGATATAGATAATGTATAAGGTTGTGTATAAATAATTTATAATATAGGTTATGGAATACCCATAATGCCATGCTCTGTCTGCCTTGAATCATACTCACCTTGACTGAGGAAAACAGAGAGCTGAGACTGCAGTGCTACCGTACTTCTGACCTCATACAGTGGTGGAGGTTTGTGGAGTCGTTAGTTACAGTACCTGGGGCATGTTTATGTGATAGAAAATGCCTGCTGTTACAAAGTGATGGGCAGACTTGGCCACGTAATGTCCCTTTCCTCAAATCCTTTTCGTAAAATAGTTTTCCATGTAGAGTGATTTTCGAAATTTCTAGCACGGAGGTGAGATCTGTACCTTGTCCAGAAAAAATCTACCTCATTTTACAAGGTGTTCAAATTCACTGACCTTCCAAGGGACATTTGAAAACCTCACTGTAATTGGTCCATGGCTTTAATTAACATGTTAGCGTGAGGTCTAATTAACATAAGAGTGAGGGCATCACACAAGAGGTGTTTGAATAATTCACTGTGATTGAGCCATGACAGTCAATCAATATACACAATAGTCAGAATAGGGCGTGTTCTGTGCTGGCTTTGTGATTTTTATAATAATAATAATAATAATAATAATATATTATTATTATTATTATTATTATTATACAAGTTTAATGATTTAATAGTTGATAATAGCTAATAATAGCTTGGGGTTAAATTCGTGGACGCACAAATAAATATGTTATGAAAATAATTAGTTATAATTATTATAATCATAATATGTTATGAGAATTATTATATTTAATTTATAAATATTTCTTTTTTACTTTCTGTTTAATCTGTGTGACTAAATAATAGATGCTGAGACAAGAAGGTGAATTTTTTCTTTATTTTACACCGAACAGAACTTCTTATTAATTCTAAATAAAGCAAATATTCATGATGTCATGTTTAAATAGTGGACATGTTTAAAAAAATGCACAATATTCACTAATTGGCTTTACCAGTCCCGTCTCAAGTGTACACCAGAATAAATCATCTGGGAGTTAAAAGTAGTTTTATGGATTATTGTAAACATTACCTGCCTAAATATTTAGCCATAGAGAGCTTGCTAAATAACAAAACCCAAAGAAATATTAACAGAACTCTATTCACACCAGGCGCAGGAGTTTGTGAGGCGTAGTGATGCTGGGGGGGAAAAAACTCAACCTTCTATGCTTAGACAGTCAGACTGTTTTTATGAATGTTTTGTTTTCACACATAACCGTGTGACAGGTAGGTCTTTCACTTCATTCTCCAACATAACCATGCAGACTTTGCTCTATATTAAATAGTGTGATAGCAGACTACTAAAATAGCCCAGTCTGTGAAATGCGTCATGAAGTTTCCATCAGCAGCAAAATTAACAAGCAATGTGATTTTCCTACAAGTAATGTCATGTGGTCTTCATGTCATGTGGTTTTCTTATCTAGGCATTTCACATTCATACAGAAGGCGATTCTCCTTATTGACTACTACTTAAATTCTGGCATGTACTGCGAAGACACAGTAGTGTTCATACAGTACTGTATGTACAGAATGCAGTTAGCATTTTCAAATACTCTTACCCAGTGGTCCGGCACTCATGATGGCTTTCCTTTATAGTTCCCTTAGTTATTCATACACTCTAAGAATGAATACAAACATCTTAATGCCTTATTTTTGTATTTACTGTACAGTCTATATTTACAGTATATCGATTAAGGAAATATGTTTAAACTATGGAGTTAGGTGAACACTGAAGTGCTAAAGTGTATCCCAAAGCTTTTTATTCCACTCGTACCACAGGATCAATCTGCCAATGATTACATCACGAGAATGGCTGGCCACCATGCCTTTGTGGACAGAAGATGTCCAAATGTATGCGTGTGGCCTCAGAAACAAAAGCTTCACACATAATGCATAACATGATTTTATTGACTTCATAATCATGTTTTTTTTATTATTATTATTTAGATGTAATTTAAGGCAGACTGATAAAAGTGCAGATACAACAGAAGTGATTTGGGTAAAGGAAACAAGAACACATTTTGTGTCTGGAACATTAGTTATTGAGTCTAAGGCTATTGTAGGGTGAAAGCTTACTATTAATTTATCTAGAGTAAGGGCTTTGACGTGCAGAGGCTATATAGCATAGCCGACCTACTACACTGTTTTTGCGAAGTGGGAGGAAACCCAGAAAGAAAAACAAAACAGTAGAACAGACATAAGCCCTTAGAAAGGCTTAGAAGCACACTGAGGACACTAAGGCGTTTTCTATTAGTGTCACCCCAGGGAACACTCACTCCAACCTAAATAATGCAATAACTGGAGTTTTCTTGAATATGGATATGAGTGGTACTTTATTAACAGGGTTGATTCAGTAAATGTGTGAAAAACCCAGATAGTTCTAAAGGTTATAAATGTGTATGTGTGTGTTACCTCGTAAAAAGTAGATAATTAAGTATATAATGTACTTTCCATGTAGCTGTGAACTGCCTTGAATGTTCGAACCTTGCTATGAAATAGAGAAGGTTCATATATATTTCATTCCCTGTCTAAACAAACCTTTGTCTAAACATAAGCTTTGTTCAGCGTGCTTTCACTTTATAACAGCTACAACGGTCACAAAACAAAACCACATACTCTACTAAGATCTTAAGATTCTGCATCTGTCTCAAACATGACGGATCCACAAGTGAGGATCTTAGGGAGTCAGATTTTGTGTTATGAAACAAAGGTCGACAGTTTAATTGAAAGAGCAAATTACGTTCACATGCAGCCTTGCCACCAGTGGTTTGAAGCCCAGGTTGAGTGAATGTGAACAGAAGGATGTGTTTCCAGAGGGGGGGGATGGAATTAGAAAGAGCAGATAATAGCTTTTGGTTTGCACTGTTCCTAAGTATTTTTAGAAACATATATGCAGTCCAGGAACGGAATTCGTTTAATACATTTCTGAGTCCGGAACAAAGTGTACTGGTCTGATAAAGGGGATTCCAGGTCAAAGGAGAAATAAAAGTAATCAATGAATGAAGAAATGTACTTTCAGGCCTGATGACTGTTTCATACTTAAAATTCTCCACTTTCGCTCTTTAGAATGGTGACTGTGTGAACTGTTGCATGTTCTCTCTGTTTATCTTAATTTCCCACTGGGTCCCTGGTTTCCTTGGATCAGCTACAGTAAAATGCCCCTAAGTATGAATTTGTGTGCGTATTGTGGCGATGACCTGTGGTGCGCTGGTGACCCATCCAGGGTAAATTCTTCCACCTTGCACCTAATGTTACTGTGATAGCCTCCCGGTTGACTTAGACCATAAGAGGAATAAAAACAATTACTGAACATGACTGAATAAACTGTTAATTAATTAGTGAAATGTTGTCAGGGGTTCACAATATTTTCATTTTGTACTTGTAGTGGAATTCAAAAGGCTTCGAATTTGCAAAGGAATTATATTTATTATACACTTGTATAATTTACAAATTTCACTGGACCCTTAAAATTAATGGGTTTAATCCAAACCTCAATACCTCAAAAACAAGTAGGTCTATAAATAATTTCCAAATATGTACGAACCACATATGAATAAATATCACTTGTGTCTGGAAATACTGCAACAGTTTTACTACGTACAGAAAACTAACAGACATGGCCTTTAACTCAGCCTTGCACAAGTGTAAATTCTACCCTGGCAGTTAAATGTGAGTCAGTTTGTCTTTTTGACTAACAAGGTCTCATACAACATGCAAAACACATACATTACATTCAGCAATGCTGCAGCTGACAAATTTTACAGCAGCATCTTAAAATCACAGAGCCCACGGCAGCCCAGGCCTTGCGATTGGTATGCAACACCAAGCCTTTAACAAGCATTAGAGCAGGGCTTGTGTTCAGTCATACAGCGAGACAGACAAGCAGGAGACGGCTGCACACAATCTATTGGCAGCTTTTTAGTGCCGTCGCATTAACCAAACCCCCAAAAAGGATATAAGAAAACCAACAAAGCAGTAAACCATAGAAGAATTGCTGGACAGGTTAAAAGCCATGTCACCTTGCATAACACATTAGATTAAATTGCTCACGCTTTGTAGAAAACCACCCATGTGAGGGTCTATTTTTAGTCTGTCTGTACATAAGCATGGCAAAGATCCGCACCTCA
Organism: Clarias platycephalus; assembly: GCA_030068275.1. Taxonomy (NCBI): domain Eukaryota; kingdom Metazoa; phylum Chordata; class Actinopteri; order Siluriformes; family Clariidae; genus Clarias; species Clarias platycephalus. The sequence goes on along the minus strand of JAQQZT010000020.1, from coordinate 7,757,347 downwards.
AGACATCACAAAGTGCCTATTTTGTATGTGCCACATAAGTGTCGCATGCTCACTGAGAAGAATACAGGACTGTGCAGCATCATTTTATAATTTAAATTACTTTGTATTCTCAATGTTAGGGGAAAAAAGGTGGCATCCTAAATGGTTCCATAAAGCCACCCTGACTGTACAACAATGGATTGCCTATCTGTAAAGGTTTCAGTTAAAGCAAACATAAATGCCTGTTGAACTTCTACGTTATAAAACAAAAAATTTTTTAAGCATTTTTTTTTTTTTACATTTTCTTTGATGCAAAATCAAATCAATGAACACTGCCTGAAATACACAGTCACCTAAGTATTAACCTGAATAAAAAAACCTGTAAACTCACCAGTGCTGCATCAAGTGTTTTATTGGTCCAACAGCATCTCTTTTCCTGTAAACAAAAATATAATGAATACATTTCAAAATAAATCGGAATTAAGCGATAATTCATTTGAAACGTCTAACAAAAAATATATAATTCCAAAAAATCTGAATGCACCCAGAATTTATTTGAAACTTGACAATTAAAAAAATTTAAGTTTTAGCTTTATTGTCTGCTTTCTAGCCAAGGACAATAGGCACTTAAGCAGTTTCTGGAGACATTTTTATAAAAATTCAGGCTGTTTCAGACAATTATAGTAAAAAAGATTATGAGTCACAATGTTTTTATCCATCAAGTAAAAATATCCTTACAGTCTTCATCAAGGCCTTATTTGATGGATGTAATGCACTGTTTACTTTGATAGATAAATGTGTTCTGACTTGCAGCTACTTGACATAGATCCAAGGTGCAAATATTATGTCGTAGAACTGGTAGAGCTGTAAACCGTAACTTTGAACAACAGTGCTATATCATACAAACGGCCCCGCTGTTCATATGACTTTGCAGGCACTTGTCTTCACAAATTTCGCAGGAAATCTGCTAACATTTATTCTTTTATTAGCAAAGTATAAGTTTTTCATGAACCACGGATCAAGTGACCGAGCAAAAACCTTGGACTGTAACAATACATAAAAATACTGTATGATCATTTAAACCTGCCAGTAGCAATAAGAGAATGGGGCTGTCACATCTTTTGCTTATATTTTATATAATGGCATCTGTAGCTTCAGTCCTCAGTGCATACGCGTTAAATAGAATCAATAGTTGTGCTATTTATTAGTAATTACATTCCATGTTTCACGTCCTTATCCCCACCAGCAGGTTCAGACTACAAGTCTCTTCTTTACTCTAATGAGACACACATTTTCTATTAGTTTCAGTGAAGTTACTGAATAATTTACAAGAACTACTAAATAGGATTTAATAGGAATAAGTAAATAATAGGCCAAGTTCAGTGGAAAATGTGCCACCTGTTATTTGAATCAACAGTTAATAGTTGTAAAAAAACAAACATGCTAAATGATATGTTTGGAATTTAAATCAGAATTTAAAGTCTCATGATTCAAGATGGTCATGTTATCTACTCACTTATTGTTGAGTGGGCTTGGACACTTAGGGCATGAGATGATGTACACTCTGGATGGGGTTACATGCTTATTCACACACTGCAAGCAATTTGGGAATGCAAATAATCCAAATCTGCATGTCTTTGGACTGTGGGAGGAAACCGGACCACCCAGATGAAACTCACCAAGCACATGCAAACTTCTTATCTTATCTCATGATCTGAAAATGTAATTGCTAATCTTAACCCCATTCAACCAATTTCACATAAAAAGAATAAGCACCAAAATGTGAGATGAACGTGCAACTTTTGATTTTTGTTCTTTCAAGACTGCATAGTGAACAACACTGCACAGAACTGCTCAGACCATGCAGGAGTGTTTACATGCAGCTATAGTACATAGACTATTGCACTGACACAGTCAGACAGACCAGTGGGAAGAGTCTCTAAGGCTTCCAGCTACAGTACAATGCATTAATATAACTCATGTACTGTAAGCATTATGATCTGACATGCTCTATCTCTTTAGAATATGATATTAGTCACAATATGCCGTTCAATATATCTAGGAAACTAAAACACATGAGGGAATGAATTATCATCGAGTTCAAACCATAACATGTGCAGCAGAGCAGTAAATATTTGCGACAATGCCAGGCTGAGGGTAAGTCTGTAATGTCTGTGCTGCATGGATCATCAGCAGGATTTTTGCTTTTGGGTGCTCATACTGTAAGTGCTAGCAGACACACAGCCAGCCAGCACGCCGTTAGCTTAGAAGCTAACACAAGTAAGGTCCAGAACATATATAGATATTTTAAATTTAAGCAGACTGAGGTAACGTAAAAATAGCGCGGGAGGCACGCGCGCGTTGTGCAGCGGGATAAAACGCGGCGCTACAGCTGCTGCGCCCTGCACACTTTCCCCCTCCGCTCCTCCTCCTCCTCATCTCCCCGGCTGCGCTGCCAAGCCGCTCGGGCTAGCACCTTTAGCTAAAACAAACGTTGATAAACAAAAATTCAAAACAAATAAACAAAGAAGTGTAGACAGGTTTTTAATTTTATAATTTTTTTTTCTCCTGTCTGCCATCGTCTGTCTCTCTCTGTCTCTCTCTCACACACACACACACACACATTTCCCCCTCACTCGATCTCGGACCTCCCGTGTCTACCAGCTCCATCTAGGACACACCAGAGACACCCAGAAACCAAGGCAGAAATAATGACGCAAAGCCTTACCTGAACAGCTGATTAAAAGATCTGCTGGAAATCCGGCGCTTGTCAGATCCCCGGCCCGGATGTTGTCCAGCTGCTGTCCTCTCTGTGTGTCCCTGCCTCCTGATAATGCTGCCCACTCCCCGTTAGCTCTCGCCCTCCAGTGGAGAACCGCTCCAGAAACCCCCCTCCCAGCCTGTCTGCCTGCCTGCCTGCCTGCCTCCCTCTCTCCCTCCCTCACTCCTTCCCTTTCTCTCTGCTGAATGAATGAAAGGTTAACAGGGGGAGTGAGTCATGCACAAGTGCCCTTCCTCCAGCAACTACAGCAGTTAAAGAGGTAGAGAAGAAGGAGGAGGAGGAGGAGGAGAAATAAAATCTGTAAATCACCTGAGGTGTACTGAACACGCTCCACATACAGCAAGTCCAAACAAGAAAGCAAGGCTTGATTGAAATCTTAAAATTGAGGCAAGTTGAAGATGGCATGCTTTAGACCAATCAGCTGCAAGCCTGCTTTTCCAAGAACTCACTGGAAGCCATGTGACTGAAACTGGGTTATGTCACATTTATGTCATACTTACTCCAGATACTCATTTCTTAAAGACAAAAGAGTGTAACCTTCAGGGGGAAAAAAAAAATTGGATGGTCAATTTCGACCTCATAGAAATGTAAGGTTGGGGAAAAAATCCTAACCTGCATAGAAAATGACATAACGTTCATGTAGCCACTCCTGTCTGTGTATGGCCTGAGTAGGGCCTTTTAGTCATAAAAAAGCATACGCTTAATTCCATTTATTGGTCAACAAAGAAGCTATTAAAAAAGCATAGTTAATTTGAAGAGAGTGAATCATCTTGTGAAGTATAAATAAGAGATATGAATTCAATATTATTAGTTTTATACCAGTGGTTAATACCTACTGTACAAACTGGAAAGATTGAATGTCAGTCCATTTAAAGGAGTGAATATTAATGTTGTTAAACCACTTTTTCATTTGGAGCCAAGAAACTATTTGCAGGGTTAGCTAGCTACAGGGTCCGGTTTCGATTCCCGCCCTCGGGTCATTCATGGAGTCCTGGAGTCAAGCATGCAAACATGGAGTTTGCACAGTCTCCCTGTGCTTGTTGACATGCAGATTAGGCTAATTGGTGTTCGCAAATGTGTGAATGTATGCATGTGAGGGTATGCGTGTAATGGATTGGAACCCCGTCCAGGGTATACCCCATCTCATGCCCTAAGTCTCCTGGGACAGGCTCCTGTGACCCTGTATACAGGATAAAGCAGATGATGAGTAAGTGAGAGTGAGTTGGCTAGCTAAACTTACTTGTTCCATTATGCACACTGCATTGTTTACTACTACTGCTAATAATAATAATAATAGTAGTAGTAGTAGTAATAATAATACACATACAGGGTTACCTAATAGAGTAGCTATTACTCTACTTCATGCTACAGTTACACTGTCACTGTATTTTGTAATGCTTTATGGTATCTTTAATTTGCTGCTCTGAGTCTACATCTTACCTACATCACTTAAATCACCCATAATTGTTAATATAAAGTTATTCTTTCCTAGAAATTTGTATATACAGTATAATGTGAATATATACAAAGTATATATTTCTTCCATCTGTATATATACCTTTATTAGTTTCACTATAGTTAGAGAATAGTTTTGTAAATAAGAAGAAATCTTAGTTAAAAGGACTGTGACTAAAAAAAATCTATGTAATACTATTAAATGTATTATAACATTAAATTAGGAATACACACACACAAAAGTACTGTGTCAGCACAGTAATCTAATAGGAAGGTGTGTGTGTGTGTGTGCGTTTATGTTTCTGTGCGTTATTTAATGTGATGATACATTTAATACTATTACTTTTTTTTTTCCTCCATTTTTTCTCATGTCCTCTAGAGTGAGAGACTGCAGCCAACACAGCAGATGTGATTAAAACGGTGTGGGCGTAAAAGTGGCAGTGTAATTAGTTGTAGGCAAACTGTTAATCAAACAAATAAAAACAAACACAGATTAAAAAAAAAAAACTATACACATTTCCTCTCTTCCATACAGTAATCATTATTATAGCCTATTCTAGCCTAGTTAAGGAGTGATTCCAAATATGGACCTGTTGGGACCTCCACTGCTTAAAATATGCTTTCTAATTAATGGCCCTTCAAACCCTTGCTCAGAGTTTAGCTGGCTACTACCCGGATGTGTATTGCCTGTAAAAATGGAAAATGAGAACAGCTGTATATTGTCTGTGCAAATATTAACATAACACTATCTCACCATCACCCTCGTGAGGATAGGATTCATTAAAGCAGTTATCTAACACCTCCTGTCGTTTCTGGACCAATGCAAGCACAAGCATATTGAAGAGAAGAGGAGACACGGTCACTGCTTGTGTAACTTCCAGGATTATGGATATTAAAAGAATATCTGTGCTCTGAATACAGCACAAAGTTAATTAACCCACTTCCTGCTTGCTGGAATGCCACTAAGGCTTGGACATTGTCTGTTATACTGCTATGCAAAGCCTCATCTAATGACAGAGAAAATTGCTTTAAAAAGGTTTATACACATTTACACACAAGTAGCCCTCAACCAAGGTTACACACATATCTGTAATTCTTTTATTTTGATTAACATTGTGTGGTTTGCCTGACTTGCTAGTTACATTCAACTTTCCAAGTTAGCTCCTTCAGTTAGACCCAACAGCAAAGTGCCTTAAGGCATGAGACCATACAGTACCACAGTGTCTACGCACTTTCTCTTCACATTCCAAGAAATCATGAAGAGCGTCTAATGGAAACTGGGGTAATCAGGTTATTTTCTGTCCAAGTTTGATTATCCTTGCATTAAAAAAATGGAAACTGTTGCCACATGAAGCACAGTATGTACATTATAGAAAACTCCCCTCTAGTGGATGGACACATGTGGTTTGAGCTTTGATACATTATCAGAGCAAAGGCCACAGCTGCACCATGATCACAGCCGGCTTTTGCTTTGAATTATTCTCTTTCATCTGTGCTGTGTCTCTCTAAATCCATTCGTTCCCATCTATTTCTACCTATCATTTTTCATGTCTTTGCTCACACCTTACATCCACATCCTCCTAAATCACTAATGTCAGGCACTTGGATTATGCTTTCAGGATGTGATTATAATTACATATTACATACAATCTGTAAGACAGAAAGGTTGGGTCTACAGCCAGAACATTAAAAACACCTGACTAGTATCATATTAGACGCCCTTAGTGTCACCAAAACAGCTCTGACTCCTTAAGGCTTAGACCCCACAAGACCTCTGAACGTTTGCTGTGGTACCTGGCAATATAAATTAAGCATCAGAGCCTTTAAGTCGTTAGGTGGGGCCTCCATGGATCTGACTAATTTGTCCAGTTCATCCCACAGATGTTCGATCAGATTGCATGCTAGGGAATTTGGCCAACACATGGAACTCCTTGTCAAGTTCATCAAACCATTCCTGGGCTAGGCACATTACTCTGCTGAAAGCAGCCACTGGTAATGGAGAGGGATACTTAGTCTGCAAAAAAATGTTTAAATAGTTGTCAAAGTAAAATCCAAATGAATGCCAAGACCCAAGGATTTAAAGCAGAACATTGCACAAAATGTCACACTGCTTCTGCCAGCTTAAGCACCTTCTTTCTATTCTACATCCTGGTGCCATCTTTTGTCCAGCTAAGTGGTGCACACAAATTGTTCTGTCCATTTGACATTAAAAAAAAAGTGTGATTTATTAGACAAGGGCCACCTTCTTCCATTGAGACATGGGTGAGTTCTAGGCACTTTTAGCAGTGGACAGGGCTCAGCATTAGCACTCTGACAGGTCTTAGACTATGCACCCGTGTACAGAGTAACATGTACTGCACTGTGTATGCTGTATTGCAGTATCTTATCTGTGGGATTGTTCCAAACTGGCTAGCCTTCTTTCCCCATGTGCATCAATGAGTGGATGCCCATGACCCTGTCACTGGTTCACTGTTTGTCCTTCTTTGTGCCACTATTGATAGATATTGCATTCAGGAGGATACTGGGAAAACCCCATATTAGCTGATGCCTTGGACATTCTCTGACTCAGTTTTATAGACATCACAATTTGTGCCTTGTCAAAGTTGCTCATTTTAACTCCTTCCCACACATCGACTTGAACTGACTGTTCACTTGCTGCCTAATATTTTCCCACAGCTTGAAAGGTGACATTGTAATGACATAATTCATGTTATTCACATCACATGTCAGTATATATAAATAGCCCGAAACAACTGGCCCATGCAATCAAAATATCCCTCAAAATTACACGTTCCTCATAAGCAAGGCTGGACAACACTGTAGATTAAACGCAATGAGCCATAGAGGATATCTACAGGCCACACACACACAATTAGCTTTTCCCACTTTATCGCTGACAGAGCAATCTGAAATATGACTGTATGATTTACTGCAAAGAGGAAGTCCCATTTCAGCTTCACTTACAGTACATATCAAGGTCAGCTGGTACAGCTCCAGTTCTTTTTAAATAAAAATCTGGTGTATATATCTGATTCCCAAACAAAGGGATTAGTACTGGCTCACCTCATTCACAGTTTTACAGCCGATAGGACTGAGCGGCCAAGCAGAACTCCCTGATCACAGTCCTGCAGATATATTGTCTGTAATGTAGACACTGTAAAGAAGTTAAAGTGGTTTAAACCAAAAGCAAAAAATGTAGACTATTTACTCTATACTGCTGATCCTGGACAAGGTCATGGGAGGCCTGAAGTCTATCCCACAGGAATTGTGGGATACACACTGGTCTATGGGCAATGTGGAAACGCCAATTAGCCTAATCTCCACGTCTTTGGAATGTGGGTGGAAACCGGAGGCCACAGGGAAGGCTACTACTCCCCCATGACATCTAATTATACCATTTATGAATTTTGAAATTTACATTTTAAATTACCAGCAAGCACAAAGCTTAACATATACCACCAACTTTTATTTTATTTACAATCATTTCCCTCTACTTTAATTGTCCATTTAATTTTTTTTTTTTTCTGCTCACATTTTAAAATGCATAATACATACAATATATCCGTTATTTCTAAGACAAGAAACAGGTAGTGAAGAGAAAACAAAAATCCATCACATTATTTATAGAACATTCCTCTGTAATACTGCTAGTCATAAACTTTACTCAGTAGTGTTATGGTACTAAAAGTGCACATAATCTATTTAACGGTTGACATACAAACATACAACACATATAGACATTCTACATGATGCATTTCAAACATTTAACAAGGCAAACATATAGAAAGGCACAGAACTCACATCATGGCAATAATCCTTCAAATGTACGAAGAAAATCATTACATTATACACTCATTAAGTTATTTCAAGTCTATTAAACATTCCAAATGTTAAGATTTTTTTTTTTGTGGCACTACAGGTTATAACCATGTTGTACAGTAGTTTAAGCAAACACACTTTTACTGGGCAAAGTGTAACAATCATACGCTACAGAGCATGTGGAATTTTGTTTTTGGGAACCCAAGCACTGATACAGATGAATTTATTTCATGATTTTATCTACCTATCAAGAAACTGAACAAACAGTTACAGTATTTAAAACATTAGCTAGAGTAAGAAGAATTGTGCCAAATAATCTCTACTTATAAAGACCGAATAACAACTGAAAGGACATTTCTATCATTGCATATTTGCCATCAGGTGTACTTTGAACATACAAATCAAATCCACAACAATGTACTTGACTAGTCACATAACTAGGTGCAAAGGTTAAGCTTAGGGTTAAGGATAAGGTTAGAGCAATTTGGACCTTTGAACAATAATCCAACCCGATCAACCTTGTTCATTTGTATTTGGGTTAGTTTCTCATAAACTGATTAAATCAGTGTTATGCAATAATAATAATAATAATAATTTGTGTTGCAACAGTAATGATTTCAGTTTAAAAATGTTTCTTGACCCAATATGGACAAATATGATTTGGGGTTTAACAAATCAACATGCCATAACAATAATTTCAATATACAGCTTACACAGATTTTTAGCTTAAAACTTTTTTTTTTTTTTTTTAAGTTAAAAGGGCATTTAAATAACTGGTCACCTTTTACTGAAAAATGTACAGTGTATTTTGTACGGGAGACAGTTCTGTGGTTATCACAGCATGTACGTGTTTTGCAATAATTGCTTTTACATAAAAATAGTGACTATAAAAACAGAACTGATTACAATTTACATAATAAGAACATTCAGTGGAAAATATTATTAATAATAAGTAACAAATGTGTTTGTAAGACATCAGCAAAATTCTGTCAAAAGGTCATTTAGTGAAACGCATGAATTTGTGATTTCTTTTCCTTTTTTGTTGTTTGGCACAAACATGTTACCAAGAAAGGGGACTGTTTTTGTTTTATTTAGTTTATTTTTTTTCATATTCTACATTGTCCATGCTTGTGAAGGTGATCTGGGATTTCCCAAAGCACTGTAAATACAAATCATCACAACTTGCTCCCTCTACCATTTAGCAGTAACCTTTGTGCTTTTTGAATATTTCCAATTTTCCTATAGGTATATTCATACACCTCCCACAGTATACACCAATCAGCCATAATATTAAGAACACTAACATTAAACCCACCAAGGTTTTGGGTTCCCCTTGTGCCAGCAAGGTGCCTCTGGTCCGTCAGGGCATGGCTCAGCAGGGCTTCTGAGGGTGTGCTGTGGTGGTTGGCACCAGGTCACTGGCAGCGGATCCTTTTTGTTTGAGTTGCGGGGTGAGGCCTCTGTGGATCATACTTTTTTTTTTTGTTGGATGCTTGATTGGATTGGGATCTGGGGAATTTGGAGGCTGGGCCTTGGGCTAGGCTCTGTGTGTGGCAGTCTGTGGTGCACTGGGTGTTCTTATGCCTTTCTATCATGGCCAGCATTGACAGATAGGTCAGTGCAGCACAAATTACCATTCTATGGGATCGGATTGGTTGGCCTTAGGTCCCTGCAGGCATGAGTGAGCAGTATACTGGTGTACAGTTGGGTTTAAAATGTTGTTCACCAGTCATAATGTACGGCTGATTGGTGTATATACATAGTCGCTTGATCAGACATAGACAGCTAAACCCAAGACCTTGATACATAATTATAAATTAAAGTAGAATAGAGAAGGCAGACGCAAAAGCATCATATTTACATTGCACAACAGTGCAACCTCTAAGGCTGCAAACAAATTTTCTGTATAACTGTCTCTGTTCTGCTACATTTAAAAAAAATCATATTTACATTTATTAATATGCATTTTTTCCCATCTACGTGCTAAATTTGTAACATATACAAGTGTAGAAAAACATGCAACTGACCTGACATTCCTTGGGTTACATTAATTTGAAGTGTTCCTGGACTATGTGTTGGTAAAAAAAAAAACATTTTAAAAACAAAATATTTAACCTTTTATTTAAAAACAAATAGGCTTGTGGTAGTTTGTGCTAATTTAAAAGAAACAGTAGCAGATATTGTAGTGCTGAATATGGGACAGAGATCTTGCAGCTTTTAGTGTTTAAAGCTGTTTATACAGCCTTACTTGCTTTGCAAAGAACTGCCCAGACTGGGGTTCATTATTAATGAAAATTTCGACGTAATCCCTAGTGCTTATCTAAACCCAAACAGCAGCATCATCAAATTTGTCGGTTTACAGTAACAATGTACAAATTAAAATCCTGTTATAATGTCATAAAGAAACCAGAAGTATTCTTGCCGTTGTTCAAGTATAACATCTCAACATTCTGTCGCACACATCTTAACTTAGTACTATACATAATCACAGTTAAGCTCTATCTGCGTAACAACTCAATGGCAAAGAGAAATTTCAATAGACTGGTAGAAGTTATCAGATAAATGAGAGCCAACACCAGGAACACAGATGTTCCAAAATCTTTACATATGCTGATGTGTAACTCCTGTGCAGTTCAGAAAGGAGTGTCGAACACCTTCTCTGCAGAATCCTCATCTGCGTCCTCCTCTGACTGGCCTGAGTTGTGGTTCAGGTTTTCGGCTGTGGATGAGGTGCTAAGGCAGCTCGATTCCAATTCATTACTTAGCTTGCCTCTAGCACTTTCCTGTACGAACTCTTGGATCTCCACTGGGAGTCGTCGGAACTTGTCCTGGTATTCCTGGTCCAGCTCGTTTTGAAGCTGTGAAAGTGACCAGAAGACAATTGAAGCCTATAGGATGCTATTAATTTCCTGCAAATGATTACACTCGCTTTCTAAAACCTAATGCATACATTGTGATAACTTTATCTTTAACTCAGATTAACTCACCCCCAATGTTTTTTAGCCATCCTCAGGGACCTAACCAAGACGTTAAAAGGTTTATAAACGGTGTCTAACAGCATCATTTGGGTGATTTAGCAGTTTAATAGTTACACAGAATAAGAGCAGACTGGGGTCTGGGAGTATCCCACGATGCAACTGAAGAGCACTGAGAGTTCGAGAGAACTCAAATTGAATTGAATTAAAATGATAGCCATGTCACTGTATTGCTCCGTCCTGTGCCATTTCTCCGAATTCGCTTCTGCGAAATGTGTTTTTTTCTCCCAGGCATAGAGTCCCCTAATGATTAAACATGACGGAATTGTATTCATTCTGACCCAATAATTGCGTTAATGCTTATTCAACTAGTTAACTACCCTGCTCAGTCTTCTGGGAGCATTGTAATTAAAGAAAAGCACCAAAGACGAATTGTGTCAGAGGAAATGACTGTGAAGCAAACTCACTGTTCTTTTTGCTTTTTGAGAATGTCACCAGCATCAGCAAATGTTTAGGGATGCTTCATTTGAAATGTGAAAGAAAAATGCAGCTATTACTGTGCTTAATTATGTTTGAAACGTCAGCAAAAAACAGCACATAATTAAGACCTTGAGATTTTTATATAGTTTCATTAACATATACAGTAAGTCTTATCATATGCCTGTACAAAATATTGGTTATATAAAAATATTGGTACATTGTAAACTTCATCTATTTTTTAATTTCATATCTATAATTACATATCAATACATTATATTATAATATACATTCATTGGGCATTATCAAACAATCTATGCTTATCCTGTACAGTGTCACGGGAGGCCTGGAGCTTATCCCAGGGGACTCGGGGCACAAAATGGTGTGGACCCTGGATGGTGCGCACACGCACATACACGCACACGCACACACACACACACACACACACACACAATTTGAAGACACATTTACACAAGCAATTTTTTAGTTAAGCAATTTTAATATACTTAATATAATTTTAATATATTAAAACAGTTGACTAAATGAAAAATATATTATGAAAATACTAAAAACAAAAAAAACAAAAATTGCTGTAAAAGTGGGTACACAATGTAGAGCCTGGTTAGCACTTGGGATGGGATGGTGTTAGTATTGTTGACTTGCACCTTCAAGTCCGGGGGTTTGAATCTTGGTCTGGACTGTGTGGGTGGAATTTGTATGCTTGCTCTGTAGCTTGTGTAAGTGTGTGCTTGTGCCATGCAACGAGTTGCCACCCCATGACTCAACCCAGGATAAGTTGTATGGAAAATTAAACTATGGATAAGCTTTCAACTGAAATTTTATTTCATGAAGACGTAGTTTTCGGCAAAAAAAATGTATCTATTTAATTGTGCGAATAAAAATATTTGTTGATCTAACATAAAAATTCAGGGTAAAAGGACATAATACCTTAATAACTAAATGTATTAGTGTCAGATGAAGTAAGACATTTCATGTTACTTTATAAAAAGTTTTGGATGCAAAACTTTTACGTAGAGTGAGCAACTTAAATTTAGATTTCACATAACCTCATTTGCACATTGCCAGGCGTTTAAGTGCTCACACACTGAGCTCTGCCTTAGCTGCTTTAATCACCGAGTCATTTTAAATACAGATTGCATCATCAATTTTACAAACATTATCACATATTTTTTACAAACATCATAAAATCTTTTTTATCTGAGTGCAGATTATATATATAATTTGTTCCAGACACATGCTTGTCAAAGTACTTTTATATCAAAGTGAATTTCCCCATAAGAAATAAATGGAACCTCAGATGATTCGTTCCACAACCCAAAAATATGAAATATAAAAAAAATTATTATTACAAAATATAAAGTAAAATTAAGAATCGAGACTGAAGTAAGACAAGAGAAGAGAGAGGAGGGGGGCGCTACTGTTTAGGGCGACTTTCGTAGACACACACTAATGGAAGCACTGCTCTGTTGGCAAACTTCTTTATCAAGGAACCACTTTAATGATATTTGCTTTTGACTCCTTTTGAGGATTTTACGTAAATATGACATTGTATTGTTGTTAAACAGAATAATCTCCCGCACTGCTACTGCCTTTTTAACCTTTTTCTTTACAGGGTCTGTTGTTGCAGTACAGTTACTAAAAAAACAGTCACTACACTTGGACACAAAATTAAAAAGCACGGATGTTGACTACATGAGTGTTGCATGTGCACTGAGACTGAGTATGGGAAACAATTACCCATAATCCTGCAGAGAGAAGACCCTTTGGCTCATTTGTAATTGTGTGGCGCTCGGCAGACAAAGCGCATGCGTACAGTACTGTACTTCTCGTACGTCAAGACCTGGCTGCTCTGTTATCAAGTTAAAATTTAAGAAAAGAACTTGCAATCGCTCGCAGACCAAGTTACTCCCAATCCAAGGTTCCACTGTATACATAAAATACCTTCTGACATGAATTGGTGTTCCATTAAATGTTTCATTAAACCTGCATTTTATTTTCTATTAAGAATTTGGTTTAGATGTTTATCTAAACTTAAAGGAGGAATGAGTGTCAGGACTTCCATAAGTATAAAGAATATATGTATAATCATTTGTGGTGTCCTCACAGGTCCCTTTATCGCTCAAGATGCCTTGTAAGAAATCATATTTTCACACAGCTGATGGTGACAGGGAGCATCCAGATGGCTTCCACACAGACGTCCCGCATAAAGCGTGACCTACTTAGGTGAGGGACATCTGCTGTCCCCCTGCCGGCCTAGGCACAAAGACGCTCGGATTAAAAATGCCACCTCGACGCTTATACGCACTCCTTATCCTGCCTGTGTATGTGTGCATGAAATGTAGCTGTGTGTGGAGCAACTGACTGCCAGGATGCCCAACTGCGTTTGACGGTAAGTTGAGTCACCTGCAGGCTTGACTGTCCATGGCAGGCTTTGTGTTTGCGTGAATCTGTGTGTGTGTGTGTGTGCATGCCACCTCTTTATCGCCTGGGGTGGTTGTGTGACAGCAGACGTACTTAAAAACTCAAGAGAAAGGTGAAAGGTTCACGGCCATGCTGGAGACATGGGTGGAGGGAAAATCTTTTTTCGAAGTATGAACTTCAAAAGCACTTTGATTATCTGTTTTTGACAAAATTGCTTGTATGGTTTTCTACTATTTACTAAATGTAAAGGCCTGCCAAGCACAGTAGGCTAAGACATTACTGGGGAGTTGATATTCAGCTTTGAAATCATTAATAATGCAAAGAGAATTACACTAGTATGTAACTGATCTCACTTGAAGGCACCTGTGTTGATTGTTTATGACTCATAAGAACCACAAAACCCCTGTTTATATTTAACTTTTTAAATTAAGTAATTACCAAAATAAAAACTATTCACCCTCATAAGCCAGTGGGCTTTAAGAAAAACATTTAAGCTATCAATCAATCTGAATATGTGGTAAGTTGGTTGCTAGCCTACGTATCCTTGCAGTCATTAGGTAAACATGAAACAGACTAGCCACCTGCTTCATATTTACAAAACGATCAAAATGGGGCTTGGCTTTACTTCCTTGGATAAAGACTCAAGCCAAAGCATTTCGATTTTGACAGGTTCCTATGACTGATATGTTTGCATTCTCTTACTTTATTCCTACGGTGTAATGAACAATTTCATGGTCACGTGATCGAATGAAACTTCTTTAATCTGAAACAGCAGCTGTTACATAGCAGCCTATGGGTAAAAAGCCCAGCGCTGAGGCAGCAGTCTGCAGGGTGTTGTGTTCTGGACAGGATGAACCAAATTAACTGGCTCACCTAAAGTGATCTTGAGCGATGAAAGCGTGACACAGTCTAGTTTCCACTCCCTCTTGAGTAGGGGATGTTAAATATGTCTTCCCTCAAAAGGCTTGTCATCTGTCAACTAACCAGCCTCAGATCCAGTTCTTCAGATCGCCTAAAATACTTTGGGAAGAAGATGACCTTCTTCAACATCTGTCCTAATTCTAAGCTACCAGTGAGTGAAAAGAGGCATTTCCACACTACTTGCACTTCCACAGAACTGCAAATTAATTCACTGCCTTTTTTTTTTTCCCTGGTACTGTACTAGCAAAGACACTACCATAGATTTTTCATATTATTTACATATTTAAAAGACCAAATGTCAGGTCTAACCAGTCTGATAGATGGCATTTGTTTGTTTCCAGGAGAACCCGAACAGTTTGATTCTGAAAGCCTGTTGTGTGTTTTGGCTTGTGGACAGAATTTCTCTTTAAATGCAAAGTAGTAACAAATAAACAAGCCACACAAGAACATGTTGGAATGCTGTAGAAATATGACATATTTTGGATATCTGGACCATATAAAAGAAAAAGGGTTTTTATAAAATTGCTGTAAAATCGTTATTGATATTATTATTTAATTATTCATTCAGTGGTGGCACAGTGGCTTAGTGGTTAGCACTGTCTCCTTGCACCTCCAGGGTCCGGGTTCGATTCCCGTCCCTGTGTGCATGGAGTTTGCAAAACTATTTATAATGAATCAATTATCCAAAAAATGATTTTAAATTAGAATTATGTTAAAAGAATAACAACAGCAACTTTATTGTATGTTGTTTTCTCATGCTGAATCTTCAATATTTTATCGAATACTTACCTCCATAATTTTATTGCGCTACACACAGTAGGTTTACAAGACCATTACATCCCTCATTATGTAGACGCCATACACCAAGCAACAATAACATTAAAAAAAATATATATTAAGCCCAATATTGTATAAGGTTCTCCTTGTGTCACTGAGGCAGCTCTGGCACCCTAGGGCATGACGGCACAAGGACTGTGGTGTCTGGCACCGGGACGTTAAGGCGGGTCCTTTGGGTGCTGTGGGTTGCAGGGTGAGGCCTCCGCAGATCGGACTTGGTTGTCCGGTGCATTCCTTGGATGCTCGATCAGAATGAGATTTGGAGAATTTTCGATGCCAGCTCAACAATGTTGAGTTCTTTCCTTGCTAAGGACCGTATGTGGCAAACTGTCATGCCCTGGGTGTTCTGGTGCCTTCATGTCGTAGCCAGCTATTACTTTTTCAGCAACTTGTGCAGCAATGGCTATTCTGTAGGATCGGACCAAATGGGCTGGCCTTTGATCCCCACAGGCATAAATTAGCCTTGGGTACCCATGACCCAATCACGAGTTTACTGGTATATAATTAATAATTAATGCTATTTATGTCACCTGGCAGTTATCTTAGTTTTGTGGCTGATCAGTGTATACAAATCTAGAAGTCATCTGGGATTTGGATTAGTTGTAAGGTCTTAAATAAAAATACTCTTGTCGCCATTATTTTTATATGGATTACTGATAGCTTATGAGAAATACTGGGATGCCATAAAAATACCATCCAGTGATCAGCACCATAGGACAATATTTACTTTATTCCCAAAGGTAAGTGGATACATCCATATATTGGTCTTCCCCAAGGGAATGCCAGAAAGGTGGAAGGATGCAATTGTCTTCATGCATACTGTTTGAGTTTAATGGAACTTAAAGGTGCAAACATGTTCCAGGATGACAAAGCCCTTGTGCACTTGTTGGTTTAGAAAAATACAAGTATACTGCACCGAGCTCTGTTGTCAATCCTACTTTAGATGAACTGATTCCTTAATGCTCTTGTGGCTGAATGAACAAATCCTCACAGCCACACTGAAAAAAAGTAGTGGAAAGCCTTCACAGAAGATTGCACCACTAAATCAGGATGGTTTAAAAGCACCTTTTGAATCTACAGTAGAATGTTTCAAAAGCACATACTGTAAGGTTATGACTGCCAATTGCCCGATGTACTTTTGGTCATCTAGTATAGCAACGTGTTTCCCAAATATTTCTGAAAATAAATATGTTATTTTCCTGCCATTCCTGAATGAGGCATTTTAAGGTTTCAAGGCAGTCATTAAGCTCTGGCAACCAAACCTTAAGTCTACAACTACATTTACAGCTATTGCGATGCAAATAAGCTGCATCTGTAAGCAATCTGAATAGAAGAGATGATATGTATGCAAATTGTCTATTACTTGTCTCTAAATAAACAGTATTCATGCCAATCGCAACACCACACAGAGATTTTTATATAACTACAAGTACTGCATATTGGAAAGGCTAGTTGAGGATGTTAGCATAAGATTTAGACACTAAATAGTCTTGGGTATACAGTATATAAAAAGGAAAAAAAGCTCCATATCAATGTATCTCAGTCTGAATCTCTCTGGCAAGTCCCTCTTACTTTCAAATAAATGACAATTTGAGCTGTAGCAAAAAAACAAAATCTCTCTACAAAAGGAAGGGATCAAATGCTCTCCTCATAAGCAGTGGAATGAAAGCAAAGTATTTCCAGAGCCTTCTTCCCTCTGCGGGAATGCCAATCGTGGTTGGCCCAGGGGTTTGGGTTCCGCTGGTATCTATTGTATGACAGCGGTTCCCCTGGTGTGCGGAGAAAGGCAGGCCTTGTGCATTATTAATGCTAACCAGCTCAGATGAAACATGCCCGGTGAGTACTACTGAGGAAAAGCATGGCCGAGGCAGTACAGAGGACTGCAGCTGCTTGCCAGGAAATCTGTGAGGTCTGTGGAAATCATGTGAAGTGTATACTATTCTTTATCTGCCTGTTTCTGGATGCACAATGAAATGCAAGGGGTCACAAGCTGTTCTGTGTCCATGTCTGTGCAGAGACAGAAAACTCCATCTGTCTCCCATGCTATTAAAAACCTGTTTTTCCCCTGATTCTCCATATGACTCTTCCATCTTTGGGAGACCCCATATCTCTATATCCATATTAGGCCATATCTGTGTATAAATCCATACGTCATTATAGATACTGTACGTACTGTTATTATTTTAAGATCTTGTAAAATAATTTCAATTCTGTGGTTTTTAAATAATGAGACATATTTCTTTCTTCAATCAGGTAAAGCTTTTACACATACTTTCTCCAGAAAAAAAAGGAAATGTGCAAAATCTTGACAATTTAATATTCAAAATGTTGCAAAATTTCTAGGTCCCTATTTCAATTTCAGCAAATAATTCCAGACCACGTTAATCATTTGTACAAAAGGTCAGATTTTTCATGAGTCTTATCCCTTCCACTAAAGCACATTTTTAAATAACACACCAATGAATTTGATCTAAAATGGATCATTAGATTTTACATAAAATTATGAAGTCTGTGACGGCACGAGTGCACACTGTTACTAAGCGAAAAAGGGCATATACCAAATACTTGAAAGTTCTGAAAACTAATATAGGGTGAAATATTAAAAAATTCTACTTTTTTTATTCCAATTGTTCAATTGGAAGCAATTTCACTTTTTTTTGGAAACCAGTGTATACTATTAATACTGTGTACTGTATGATGGACACATATGTACAAATGCATGTATAGGTTCACTTTTAAGATACTTTTTTTTTTACTGTAACACATTTTTTTCTTCAAAAATAATTCCAACCTTAATTTATTGCCATTTATTTTTATCTACTGTTAGGCCATGTACAGTTCTTAACTGAATTAAGGCTGATGACATGGCCTTCCACACCGGGCTATAAACTGAGGCTGACAGAGTGATCTCCCACTTCCTATTGCAGATTGAAACCAACAGGGCAGCTCCACAGCCCAGCTAATGCCAAGGGTTGATAGGGTGGTCTTAACTGCCCTGCTTAAGTGCAGAGGCAAAAGAGGTCCTTGTCTCCCCGACCCTATCCTCCAGAGAACATCATCCCATCACCCTTTGCTAGCAACAGGAAGAGCTTCAGCCTTCCCTTTTGCCTTGAGTGGTGCTACTTTCGGCTTGTTTTCCAATGTTTGCATGCTGGCTGTTGTACCTTGGATATGAGTGGACTGTTTTGGAAATGCCAAATTGCCAAGGCGCTGGACTTCACTTCCCATCAGCCACTGCAATCACTAAACAATGTTCTTGACAATCATCAAATATTTAATAGAATTCTGCTTCTTAAATTGTTTAACTGAATGTCAATTTTACTCTAAATACCTGATAAATAAACAACAAGAAAAAAATACATTAATAAATAAGGCTCATTGATCATTTCTGTAGCTTGTATAAATGTGGTTTAACAGGTAAAACCCTGAATCAATAAAGGTTTGTCTTTATTGAATGAATAAAGGTTGGTACCAACATGTAATTTGCTTGCTTAGGAAATTTTCCTCCTTCTTCATGTTTCATCAGTACAGTAATGTTCTGTATAACGGTCATTACATGTTCAGGAAGATTAAAATTTATTCCTATACGACTTTGGAGACAATTTAAAAGTGATTCAGATTCATGTATTGAACTGTTTATCTATGCTTGTTTGAACTGGAACTATGTCATTTTCTGTATAAGTGTGCTTGACTGAATCTGGGTGCTAGTCTATATCTGTCTGAACCGTATCCCCCTCTGTTTGCATTTAGCTCATGTATCCATGTTTGCTAGGCTGTTTGTCTCTGTGGGTATTCACATATCTTTCTGTCTATCTTCCTGTACTGTATTCGTGTGCTGGACCTAATCTGTGTATTAGCCCTTAGAGGCTGTCTCCATGCTCTGACCTCTATCTCCAACTTGGGTCATAGTGTGCGATATCTTGTCCTAGAAGCCAAGCTGTTGAGTGAAGATGGGTTCAGGGCCAGGATGAGCGTTGCCATGGAGATGGCACAGAGCTGCTGTGTGTGGAGATGCACAACCATTTTGCACCAGGTTTTGTATTTGTATCTGGCCTCTGATTCACAGAATAGAGCTGAGTAAACCACGACATAAGAAGAGAACAATGGGTAATAAACTACTCTTGGTGTGACATATCAAACTCTGCAGATCTATTCCAGAGTCACTTAAATTGTCCATTAAACAAACCAGCAACCTTGAACAAAGAACTTACTTTGTGAGCTTCAAGAAAAATGTCTAAATTATGTTAAATTAGTCATATTCAATTTCAAATTCGGTAGTAAATCAGGAGTGTTGTGCAAATTTTTATTAGTCAAATATCCTAATAATGTTCATTAGAGAAGCCATGTTTTCTAAAATCATACAAAATGAAATGTCAGCACTCCCAATTATTTATAAAGAGATCGGATCAGATTTAACTAAACAAGAGATCAAATTCATTTGGCTGGAATGTGAACTGTCTTATTTTAATGAGGATCAAAATGCTCAGCTTGTCAAGCTGCCCTTGTCACGTTCACATTTTCAAAGTGCTGCTGAAGGTCACTGCTCATTAGTTTATGCCACATGCTGTGGAGTTGGGAGCCCTGGTGACCATTTTGATTGGAACGTTAGCAGGACACTGTCACCTGTGTGCATACACGTCGAGGTGCGACAGCGTTCATCTGCCAATCCCCATTTCTCCTCTTCTCTGACTCTGTCGGGCACCGAGCAATCCCTGCAACCCTATGGTTAAGGGTGTGATGGTGGGTGTAGAGATTCAAACAGGAACATGTAATTGATATGTAAATGCTTTCAAAGATATCTAAAAGCCAGTGCTAATAGAGCGACTGCTGCTGATTTTAATTTGCGGTCTCGCTATGTCCCGCACCACGAACTCGCACCCCCAACCTCTTCCTCTCGCTCTCTTATCTGCTTTCCTTGGCAAGCTCAAGGCAAGCAGAGTCCAGAGACCGTTCTTCAGCAGGTCTCCAAAGACCTAGGGATGGTTATAGCTGTCCATTAGTGGCTGCTCTGAGGCGTGAAAATGGGTCGGGACTACATCTCTCTCTCTCTCTCTCTCTCTCTCTCTCTCTCTCACACACACAGACACACGCACACACACATACATGCACAGTCTCTCTTTCTCTCTCTCTCTAGGATATAAGCTTTGCCCTGGTTAATTTTGCTCCCTCCTATTTCTGCCTGCTGGTGTGGGGTTCAACTACAAATAAACAGCTGAATTTGTCTGACCTGCTTTAGTGTGAGGCAGATTTTTTTCTTCCCCTTATCTGCTTCAGATATGTGTGGCCTAAGTTTTAAACTGTGCATAGATTGGGCTCCACCTGTGCCACCACTAGATAACTGAAAATATACAGTTAAAAGCAATGGTTGCTTGTTCATAAGGGCAGCTGAGGCAGATTCGCTTGTATGTCAGCCATTTAACAAATGTTAAACTTCAAATGTCAAGTCCTCATACATTCAAATTTGAACATTATTTTTAACATAAGGATCACATTGCTATTTGACTGATGTTTCATTTCCAAGCATGTTCCAACCTACTGATTTGCTCCTCTCTCAGGTTTAAGCCTTTAGTGCAGTAGAATTTGTGATCAGAAATGTTAATGTCATCAAGCATTAATTAAGGCCCAGTGAGAAAGGCATCATACTGCCCCATGCAGGAGGTGGTGGAGGAGCAGCGGACAGGTAAAAACTGTGTTATTAGGATGACCAATCTTTTATTAATAGCAAATATTTTAATTGAAAGCAAATACATTTTTGCAAACACAAAGGCAAAGTGTGAGTTATAGCTCATAGACAGTACGTCTGTGATTTACAGAATCATTTCTATTCTAACATTAATCTCAAAGATTAGAAGAACGCAAAGGGGAATTGTTTCAATCAAAGAGTGTTTCAATCCATGTATAGTTTCAGGACTTTTGTGTGGTTTGTGAGATGTAGTTGGGCTAGAAATTTACTTAAACTTTTACGGAAACTATAGTTAATTAAATTATGTCTACTTGGTGTGCCTTGCTGAGAATCACAACTGCACAGTTGAATAAATGAATGCTCACTCAAAACAAGCCGTTATAGGCTGCCTGATGGATGACCACATGTTGTCCACACTAAACACTATATTACTATATAACATTCCCTGGATAGTAGCCTACAGCATAATTCAACTGTGTTCACCTCTCTACTTACAGTTGTTTAAGGTTCTTAAACAATCTATGATGCATATAAGGAGCCCAATCTATGATGCATATAAACTGAGTGAATAAAACATTTGCACATTAAATCACAAAACAAGGAATTAATTAATGTATTTTCACTAAAACCCAACATAATGTTGCACACACATGCTGCTATCAGACGAAGAAAAAGGCCTACGCATATGAACCCTGTTGATACAACATTGTGCTGAGGAAGGGAAGCTTTAGCACCAAAGCTGTGCTGTAGTGCCCTCGTGAGCATAGTGATGCAACTACAACACTGAAGCACTGCAGCTAAGCGCTTGGGTTTGGAAGAATATCTTGCCAAGAGATGTGTTCAAACATGCTGCTGCAATGAGCGCCTCTTAAAAACTGTATGCCATTTACTACAGTAAGTGCCGTGATTTTT
Organism: Clarias platycephalus; assembly: GCA_030068275.1. Lineage (NCBI taxonomy): Eukaryota > Metazoa > Chordata > Actinopteri > Siluriformes > Clariidae > Clarias > Clarias platycephalus. Next base: position 7,735,065 of record JAQQZT010000020.1, on the reverse strand, counting down.
CTGTAATTACATAAGGAATCACGATTTTTATTAATCTAGCGTTAGTACCTGTCGTTGACAGGAAAAAAGTTTGTAGAAATAGATAAAAGGTTACAGGTAAAAATAAGCTGATAAGAACTCTCTGCCTAACTTATTAATACAAAGAAATATAATTTTGTAGGGTTGAGTATCTTATGCCTTGTTTATGCCAAGTTGTACTTCTTTCATTGTCAGCCACTGTTCGGTAATTGGAGAGCGAGTCACAGATGAGAAATAAAAAAATTAGATCGGATAAAGAGTAGGGTTTGTCTTAAAACGAGTTCAGCGGATTAAAATTCACATCAGTGCTGTTATTTCAGAGGTAAAATATTTACTAATCCCAGCAATAATCTTCAGTTTAGATTTCTAAAAAATCTATCTATTGGTGCAGGTGTTTGTTTACATTGAGCAATTAAATGTTTCATTAAATTCTGTTTTGTGTGATGCTGTTACATAACTGCTAACTTCTAATTAACATTTTTGTTTCAGGTTTAATGTCAGACAAATACCTAAGCACTGCCAATGTTTCATTAAATTCTGTCTAGCCAGTTTTACGTGATGCTGTGACAAAATCTGGCTGGACAGACATACAGATAGACAGACATACGGACAGAAATTTTTCTGAGACTGGTTTCGGGTCCTCCAATGTAAGAAACGTAAAGATATCATTGAAAGAGCGAGTTCTGACCAATGTACAGACAAAATCTTTCTTTTATTCATATAAATTTGTAGTTGGAACAACAACCAGCTGACTGTCAACACACCATAAACAAATTCTGCCTTCTTAGGAAAGTCACTCACTTTTGACAGCCATAATCAGATAATTTCTTCTCCTTATTATGACAGACTCTTGACAAGTCTATTATCAATTCATTTTGTTAGACATCGTGTTGAGTCTGTTAATTACATTATGCTCTGTAAGTAATGGCACATCATCTGCGTCACATACCTGAGTCAGTAGTACATTTTAAGCAGCTGGGAAAACAGCCTATTTATACATTTTGGCAGAGAGTTTGTACAGACTCAACCTTAGACCAAAGTGGTCTAAGACCAAAGTGGATTTCAAACACCATACATATCTTGTTTGTAATATTCCACCCAGGTTAACATAGGCACTTTCATTTGTGTTTACAAAAATTGCAACAGGATGACAAGAGAAGGAAATCAGGGCAACTTTTTCTATAAAAGCCATATGCATTAAATAATTGCATAATTGTACTTACACAAATTGACTAATTACACAAAGCTTGTGCAAAGCTTGAATCTGATAGTGACAGTGGATATTGTCACAAAGCAGCTTTACAGAAATATAAATGCAAGATTTTTTGTAAATGTATAAGTTTACACTGTGCTTCATCAGTTTATCCCTAATGATCAAACCAGAGGCGGTGATCGCATGGAAAATCTCCCTGAGATGACATGAGGAGCATCGAAAGGAACCAGACTCAAAAGGGAATCCATCCTCATTTGAGCGAGCCCGGATATTACGAACATAAATAAATCCCTTCTACTCTATACTGTAACTGTGTAATCAAATCTTGGTGTATTCTAATACCTTCATAAGTAATAATAACCCGTGTTTTTGTTAGAGTTCCACCAAGATTAAATTTTTTGCCATTTTTTAAATGTGTTTGCCATTTGCTGTATCTGTAATTAATCTAAAATCATTTAAAGTAAAAAAAAAAAATTACAGCATAAAAGTGTTTTACAACTAATTAATGATTTAACATGTACTTTATGCAAGTTTAAAGCTTGATAATTGTTAATGAATAGTACACTTATTTTATTACTATGCAAAATTATTATTTTTTAAATATACTTCACATGCAGTACAACACATGGCATTTTATTGAATGGTGTTGCATAACTTTTTTACCTTTACTAGAGTTTATGATTCTAAATGCTTAGAATGAACTATAAGCACAGTTATAATGATTTATGCATATGGGCTTCATAGAAAGTGAGCAAAATTCGTATACATTATATATGTATAATCAACTTATCAATATGCATAAGTTATACCACTACATCAAGGCTGTGTCTGCATGAAAATAAAATTCTTACATAATATATACAATTTAATGGACAGCATGGTTGGCTAAATATACTACATAAACTTCTACATAAAGCAAAACACTGAAATGACTTTCACATTCCATCTAAGACTAGAGATGGGGAAGTCATTTAGTCAGCAGGAGCACAGGGCATCATTAAACTCACCTTGCTTTGGTTAGTCAATAATATGTTACAGTCAGAAAAGAAATAGATAAAAAAAAAAGAAGACAAATTAAATGTTAAACTCAGCAGTTTACAATGACTAGTCTTATAGAAAGGTTAAAAAAAAAAAAACAAGCATTGTAGATTTCACTATAATCTAAATATGTCTGTTTGTTAGTATAGTAAGATACAGGAGATTTATATAACTGAGATCAACACAACCCAACAGACATACAGTACACACCAGAACCAAAGGAACACAGCACAAATAATGGCAGCACCCAGATGTTGTCCCAGATGTGGAACACCCTAGCAATTTACAGAACGGCTTTTTAACAGAGCAGAGTTTTGTACAGTATCACTGGGTTAAGGTTATGCTGCTGGTAGATGTTAGAAGGTGTAATTGGCATAAACGGAAAACCTTCACTTATTCTGAGGTTAGGAAGCTGTGCAGGCTTTGGTAGGACTGCATTCAGTATTAGAGCTTTGATTGATTATATGCTTGGATGCAAAGCAGCTTACCTTCTCCAACTTGCGAACAGTCATCCTAAAATAACAGTGACAGTAAGGTGATACACACACTACCCGTGTGTGCTTTGGGTGACATGCAGAGTGATTTCATGGCACATTTAGTGTGATGGAGAAGAAAAACAGATTCTCTCATACCTTCGGCTTCTCCTCCAGGATTTGCTGTCGAATGAGTTTGTGCGCCTCGATCAACTTCTCGTGTCTTTTGCTTTGAGAATCTTCCAGCTTAAGAAAGACAAAACATAAATGAAGGAGACAAGCTGTTAATTTCCACAAAATGTGTTTAACAGGTCTGTTTGAAGCCTGTGTGCTGTGTAATAAGGGTTTCAACTTACCCTTTTGATATACTGTACAACTTCATTTACATGTGACCTGTTGATTTCTAACTTCTCTCTGTAAGAGACACAATGAATGCTATAAAAAAAAAAAAGCAGTCTGAATTCAAGTGCTATGCATTACTTATCTAAGTATGAAATTATTACTCTACTAATTGTGGGAAATGTTTTGGGGCCGTTCAAGTCAAACCAGGACTGGGTGATGAAATTTCTTGTGAATGACGGCATAACTGATTTACAGAGAGTTCAAGCACAGTACAGTCATGAAAAATCTTGGCTGCAGTAAAATATTTGAATAGTGCAAACATTTTAAAGAAGGCTGTACATCTACGAATGATGATCCCAGCTGAGGTGGGAACATTTAGAGAGTGGAACGTCTGATCCTAGAAAAATCTACACCACTGTATGCTCACATACTAGCCGTTCTAGAAAATCGATGGATAACTTGCTCCCAACTTGCAGAGGACACATCTGTCTGTGGAAACTGTACACACAGTCATTTACCAGCACCACTTAAACCTTACAGGAATTCAGCTGGGAGTTACATCCATAACCAGACAGTCTGCTCATGTCTCCGGCATAGTGAGAAAGCTTTCGCCCTTGATGGGATCTATTCACTAGTAAAATGCTGGGATAAGTGCATTAGTGTAGTGCATTAGGGTCGTTTTTACTCTCATAATTGTGCTCTGTTATTCTGCACAATCTAAAGTCCCAGGTTGAATTGAATGCCCCCCTGTATAAGTAGGGAGCTTAAGGTTTTAGGATATATAGAATAAAATAAAATAAGATATATAGCCAAAAGTATTGTGTCTGCCTTCACATGCACATGAACTTGAGTAACATCCTATTCTTAGTCCATAGGATTTAATATGATGTTGGCCCACCCTCTGCCACTATACGAGCTTCAACTCTTCTGGGAAGGTTTTCCACAAGGTTTAGGAGTCTTGAAGGGAATTTTTGACCATTCTTCCAGAAGCACATTTGTGAGGTCAGACACTGATGCTCTATGGGGTTGAGATCTGGGCTCTGTGCAGGCCAGTTAAGTTCTTCCACACCAAACTTGCTCATCCATGTCTTTTTGGACCTTGCTTTGTGCACTGGTGCACAGTCATGTTGGAACAGGAAGGGGCCATCCCCAAACTGTTCCCAAAAATATGAGAGCACGAAATTATCCAAACTGTCTTGTATGCTGAAGCATTAAGAGTGCCTTTCACTGGAACTAGGGGGCCAAGCCCAACTCCTGAAAAACAACCGCACATCATACTGTAATGCCTTCCTCCCCCAAACTTTACACTTGGCACAATGCAGTCAGACAAGTACTAGTCTCCCGGCAAACCACCAAACCCAGACTCGTCCATCTGATTGCCAGATAGAGAAGCGTAATTCTTCACTCCAAAGAACACGTCTCTACTGCTCTAGAGTCCAATGGCGTTGCATTGTACTTGGTGATGTGAGGCTTGGACGCAGATGCTCGGCCATGGAAACCCATTCCATGAACCTTTCTATGCACAGTTCTTGAGCTAATCTGAAGGCCACATTAAGTTTGGAGGTCTGTAACTATTGACTGTACATAAAGTTGCCAACTTTGCGTCTCAGCAGCTGCTGACCCCGCTTTGTGGTTTTACGTGGCCTACCACCTGGCTTACAGTAGTTGCTGCTGTTCCCAATCGCTTCCACTTTATTGTAATACTACCAACAGTTGACAGTGGAATATTTAGTAGTGAGCAAATTTCACAACTGGACTTTTTGCACAGGTTGCATCCTATCACTGTATCACGCTAGAATTCACTGAGCTCGTGAGAGAGATCCATTCTTTCACAAATGCCTGATTTTATCTGTAACCATGGAAGAGATTGAAACACCTGAATTCAATGTTTTGGATGAGTGAGCAAATACATTTGGCAATATAGTGCATATGGAACAAGGAGAGGGAACAAAGGTGGTCAGTGTCTACTTTCTTGACCTGCACTGTACTTGTACGGTATATTTCAAAAGACGACTATACTAGTAGTGAACCCTCTCAAACAAAGCGCAATGACTTACTCCTCGGTTAGGTTTTTCTCTCTTGATTTAGCCTCATGTATCCTCTCTTGCCTCTTCTTGTCCATCCTCTTCTTCAACTCTTTCTTTTCTCTAGAGATAAACCACAGAGAAAATCTGGACAAGTCGCATAGTAGTCATGCACAAAAAAAAGAAAAAAAGAAAAAAAAAAAAAAAGAGTTTCGCTTGAACTCAGGTTATTTATACAGTGCTCACTTCTCACACAGCTCCTTAAGTTTCTTCAGCTGGTTACTCTGACATTCTTCAGCTACAAAGGTCAGCTTCTCAACTATCTAGAGTAGATAGTTCAGAAACACAACATACAAACACACATATAAATGAGGAGAGTGAGACACACACCTAACACATTTTATATTATATTATATTTTATCTTGTTGGTACTTTTACACATTACTGTACATCTGAACTGTCATGTGTAAATTATGTGCAGACAAATGGAATAAAAAAATATTGATTTTTGTTTACTGTATTAGGAGACAAAAACATGCCCGTTGTTTGTGTATGCCCCTCTAGTATAAGCATTCCTTCCTCTTTAAGTAGATTACGGTCTTGTCTTGTATGACTGAAAATAACTGCTCAGGAGTTTTGCCAGGATAAGCACTATGTGGACACTTTATTTAGACAGCAAGAGATTGACCAGAAATGCAGCCAGATTTCTGAGCTAGATACAGTATGATCTAAACTGTTCATACTGCTTTAGAAAGATAAGCATGTAGTACAATCTGCACAACTACATCTCATAATGTAAATAAAGCATCATTCAAATGTCTGGACACATTTCCTCATATACAGTATTGTATTCTATTTTAATATTACCCAGTGGAATGCTTTTTTTGTTGGATATGTTTCCAAGCATGCTTGCCAGCTGTTCTCAAGTCTACTTAGAACAGTCACAACATTACAACACAAAGCATAATGCCCAGGGGCGCCCTGAGTGGCGCATTGGTAATGTGCTCGCCCTATCATCCGGAGATCGCTAGTTTGAATTCCCGGGTGACAGCCGGGGGCCTAGAGAGAGCTGATAGGGCGAGCTCTCTCAGCGAGCAGTTACGCGTTTCCACCGAAGTAGTCTTCGGCCCTACCTGACTGGTGGTGGTGGCCTTTGTGTGGGAGCCAATTGGATACGACTAAATTAGGAAGAAAAACGTGAAAACCTGCCATCGGGGCAGTTCATGACTCCACAACTCCTTTAGGGGTGTGCTGTGGTGTCTGGCATCAGGATTTGGGTTCCTATGATCCGTTCACCAGCTTACTCAATATATCATTGATGAGAAGTGATAATGTTATGTGGTGTTAATGATATGGCTGATCAGTGTAGCTTGCGGTCCTGGATACACTAGCTATAGGTTGACTTCAGCAATAGCTAGCAGGTGGTTAACCAGTAACATTTTGGGCTTTGATGGCTGAATTTGAAGCTCAGCACCTGTTTGATGTGTTTGCCTTTGAGGTACTGTTCACTGTAGTACTGGTCTTGTCTGAGAGTTAGCAGCTGATGCTGTTGTTGTTCCTTCAGCTCGCTCAGTCTGTGTGTGTTCTCCTCCTCCAAAGCAGCCAGCTCCGGAGCCACAGCAGACAGGGCTTGCTCCGAACCTAATCTACCACACACACACACACACACACACACACACACACACACACACACACACACACACACACACACACACACACACA
>JAQQZT010000020.1:7682947-7728135 GCA_030068275.1 Clarias platycephalus | reverse complement strand
CACACACACACACACACACACACACACACACACACACACACACACACACACACACACACACACACGCATATAGACACAGACTGAGTTGCTACTGAAGGAGTACTCAAAACATCTGCCAATACTATTTAGAATTAACGTGATATCATAATAAAACTATGAAGAAACTTAAAGAGAAGCTGAGAGAGAAAACTAAAATTAAAATAATTACAAGAAATAAAGCATGAGTATTTAAAAGTTGAATGAGAGGAGGGATGAGAGAGAGAGTGTTAGTGAAGGGGAACCTACCTTTTCTTACCATCTCGTTTGGCGCTCTTCTGCAGGGCGGATTGCCGGCGATGATATTCACCCTGCAGCTCACTTTGTCTGGTTGTGTGCTCTTTGATCATGTCTGTGGTTTTCTTATGATGCCTCTTTACCAGCTCCTTCAGCTCTTTATACTGTTTCTTCTGCTCCCGAACAAATGCCTTCTGCTGCTTCAGGTCCTCCAGTGTCTGAGCTTCCATCTCTATAACACACACACAAACACACACATACAGTACACACAGAGCATATCATACTGTACTGATCAAAAATGCTGCAAAAACACATAGCATTTTCTAAGAGAATTTGTTATCAATGGTACCTGTCAAAACACTCTGAATGACATCTTCAGTCCTAACAACTGGTTTCACAGATCCTGAAACAAACAGCACATAAAAAATGAGCATCACAAAGGTGGATATGCACACACACACACACACACACACACACACTAACACATGTACAGTACACGGTGATGGCGTACTGCAACAGGCTGTTTGACGTTTGCATTGTCTTAGAGCATCAGGATTTGCAAATTCTCTTTGCTGCAAAATTGTGCTTGTGTTACCACTTGTTAATATCCTGGGAGCTGTTCTAGCTTAAATGCAATCCCAAAACTTAAAACATAAAGAATAAATTATTTAATCTGCAACAAACATTAAGAACTCATTACTGATTACACAGAGAATTAATAATGGAGACAAAGAATTCGGTGATGCACAGGGCAGATATCGTTAACACTAATAAGGTGCATTGAAAGATGAGACATAATTGTTGTCAACCAGATACTACTGTAAATACTATGTAAGCTCTGTAAGTGAATGGCTATAATATGTATTGTATAATTACAATGATGAATAATTATAATTACAATGTAGTAATTGTATATATGACTAAGATAAGTCAGAAGTGCATTTTTTGATCACATCTAAAATAAAATAAAATTGATTGATCCATACACTTCTTAATAATGTACTGTATTTATTCTAGTTGAACATGTACCTGTGGAGTGGGCAGGATGGCTGACCACTGAAGGCGGTTTGGGGGAGATGAGAGGAGTATGGCTCGTTCCATTTTCAGCCGGAGGACGCTGAGCCTCACTGTTCGACTCTGACACAAGCTCCTTGCATGCATCTATCTGCAAAACGCAAAGGATATCAAAGAAATCAGAAATCCTGGCAAGTTTGATGACAAGTCATGAGATTAATGTGAAATTAAAAGGATAGAGGCCTGATGAGTGCTGTGCAGACAGCTGACCCACTAAAGGCTGATCTGAACATAAAACACACTAAAATAAACCTTTCAAAACATCTGAAACATGCACCAAGACTGATATTAAAAGACCCCAAATTACCTCCAATCCAGTGCAGACTTTATAGATGTAGCGCTGGTACCCCACCCTCATCATGTCTATCCCTCTAAGCCTGTCTTTGGCTTTACACTGCTCTCTGTTTTTTTTTTTTAGTAAGGTAAGACTACAGCTCCTATGAAAACAGTTGCTATAGCATTAGCTCATCAGTTGCCTCTTCCACTGCTGCATCAGCTTGATTAGACACAACTGAAGGACAGAGAGACGTCCCACAGGTCCAGCCAATCAGCTCATGCTTCAGCTGACAACTGTTTTGTAACAGGGGAACTGAAAAGAATATTTCTAAAACACACACACGAACATAGTACAGACCTCTTTGTTGTTAACCTCTTGTCCTCCCTCTTCCAGGGTGAGAGCTGCAAGCTGACTGGCTCTCTGCTCCATCAGGTTTATGTAGCGGATAGGATTTGACAGCGCCTCGATCACATCTGCACAGGCAATATCAGATGTTACAACATTAAAAAGCGTAATTCACAATCGAACAATTTGACAGAAAAATGAGCTGACTACATTTTTGAAGTGTTTACACACACACACACACACTCACACACTCACACACTCACACACTCACACACTCACTATATTGTCATCCCAACAGAGAGTCCCAGAAGAGTTGAAGCTGTTATAACTGCAAAGGGTGGGCCAACATCATATTAAACTTGGATTAAATAATATTAAATATTGGATTTTACTGAATTTCATATGCATATGAAGGCAGGTAAGTGAATACGGGCAATACTGCCTGTATTCTTTCTTTTTATATGCACAAATTTTTAAATGAAGCAATAAGTATTTACGATATTTAAAATAATACAGTAGGTGCATTAATGAACGCAAGTGCCAAATTATTATCTCAAAATATGTTTGGTTATATCAGTGTGAATTTTGTATGATTTTTGCAAAATGCTATACCTCACCTCCCCACCCCCCCTCAATGTATATAAGTGTGTATATTTATATTTATATTTATACTTACAACAAAAGTTTACAGCTAAGGTTTTTTTTTTATTATAGTTTTCTATATTTCAATATTTACTATATTCTATAGCTATTTTTTTTTATTTTATCCATAGTTTTGTCACAAAAAAATAAATCAGCCTAAAAAGTCGGCAGGAAAAAAGTGTTTTTTTCATGGTTGTCTGAACACAAATCTGATGTTTTTCAGTCATTTTCCTATGGGTTCCTAGATCGAATATATATTTGCTATGTGGCCATGAGACTTGAATAAGAACGAGCAGATCGGGAATTCATTTGAAAGTACCTTGCTGATGTCAGTCAGTACCGGCATTTCACAACAGTGCTAGCTGAGCTGCTAAAACAGCTAAAGCAAGGCTTTCTTCCTTCTTCTGGACCTCAACAGATACAGCCAACTAACTGCTTGCCATTCTACAGAGCAAAATGCCGAACATTTTTTTGCTAAAATCACATCCATTGTTTAAAACAAATAAGTGGTTGCACAGATAGGACGTAATTCAACCGAGATAATGTAAGCAAGACGGTGTAGATGTGTGCTTGTGTGCTGTTTCAGAGGACAGACACGTCCATATTAGAGTCAGATAATAGTCACTTTATGTAAGTATGAACGTGAACCATCATGACATGAAAATCTGATCTGACCAATGTGGCTTATATTGTGGCCTTAGTTCACTCACAGCAGCCACTGTTTTGGAGGTAGTTTCCCTTCATTGATCACATGACAGAAAGAAATTATGTGATTAGCTTTTTTTGATATATCAACTATTGCTGCAAAATATTATTGCTGCAAATCCATATTATGGTTTCCTTAAAAGTTGGAAGTTCAAAGCTTCTAACAAAAGGATCTATGGCTAGTTTTTAAACTAATCGTTTTGTTATAGACAATTCTGTGTGCCTGAAGAATTTGGTAAAATAAGTAAAAGTCTGAAAATGGTGTTTATTGCGTTTTGCTGTTAAAGTTTTAAGCTTAACTTGAGTACAGCATAAATTTTTTAATTAATTAAATTTTATTTATTTATTTATTTATTTATTTTTTTGGGGGGGGGGGGGGGATTTAAGCATTTTTTTTTTTGGAAAGCCAATAGTGCAGTATTCTAGCCTGAACGCATACCTGCAAAAGTGTCAGGGACGTAGTCTTTGACTTCAGTGTAGACAAAAACAGCAGGTAGTGTTAGTGTCTGGTTCTTCTCACTTCTCAGCCCAATGTAATGGTAACCTGAAACAGAGTGAAGAAAAGAGAGAGGAGGCAGATTGTTTATCATGGCTGTTCAACTATTAATAACAGTACTATGCAGCTTGTAAAGAAGTAATGTCCTAAGCTTAAGCACTTGTAAGAGGTATCTTGCAGACAGTAGAAAGTCGTGATGTGTACAGTACAGACGACATTGTGACCACAGTGCAAAGCAGAATAAAGTGAGGATATAAAATCGAGCTACGTGCCAGGCCTGATGGCGTTCACAGGGATGATACGATGGCCGATAATCTTCCCGTTGTCCTCGTAGACGGCTATTCTCAAAGAAGCAAGAGTGGGAAGAACCACCTTGAACAAAGCAACAAGTACAGAATGGCGAACATCAATGAGACCAGATTTGAAATATAGCTATGAAGCACAAGAAAAACACTGAAAGTGCGTAGTAAATCCAGATGCTTTAAGTTTACCTTCTTAAAGACGATGGGCTCCTCATCCCAAACCGGGTTAACAGCATTGCCTGGGGATGTTTTTGTCCGAAATGCTTTCCTTTTTGTGTCCACTGGGAGGCCAAACATTTCCACCTCCACATACGTGCCAACCCTTTTATCGGACAGGAACTGTCCTGATATGATCTGTTAAATATTTTGTGAGACACTAATGATCGGCTTGTCTAGTAGTATCATGTCTTACATTTTATACTTAATGAATCAGAGACTATATTTTCTGATTTTAGCCTTATTCATAATCATTATCATGATCTTTGGTTTTGTAAGTAGAAATATGGATTGTTTGGGGTGAACCAGTGAGGAAAAAAAACAATAAGTTGGTACAGTATAATAAGATGGAATTTCACCAGTATTTAAAAGAAATACATTCAATTTCTTAGTGAAAATTCTATAACCACTTTAATAACAAACTGAACAAATATCCCCTATTTACTATGCTTTATTAAACAAATATTGCTTTTAAATCATGCTGTTTTAATGGGAAGCAGGTTTATGGTGTCTATTTGGGATCATAAATAAACTATCAAAATAAATTTCACTAATGAAAAAGGTCAGATTTTGGGGTCAGTAATACCATAATATAGAATCTGCATATAATACGAAATAACAACAACAAATAGTAGCCTGATTTAAACAGTCTATATTCCTATTTGTTTAAACTGTACTTTAATGAACTAAGGACATTTCAACAGTAAAAATACCAACCTTCTGTTTCATTATACCAGCGCAAGCTCCAGAACATTAAGCCAACATTAGAAATCAGAAAAAAAAAAGTATTTTTTTGAAAAAAAGAAGAACAAAAAACAGCATGCTCTGTACACAATACATCAAAGGGTTACCTTTACTGAAAGTGTGTGCGCTACTATCCCATCCACTGTGCTTTCAGCAAAGGGGTCAAAGTTTTTATCAGGTCTCCTCATAAACTCAGGTTTTAGCCTGTAGCCACATTTTCCGTTGTACTCATACATGCCAAGGTTTAGTTGCATGGCCAGATCTGTCAAACAAAATACATGTGCAGTGAGTCATGAAATACATTCATCCATCATTTTCAGCAAGACTTTTCACATATACTAATAGAGTGTATACACATCTGGAATAATGTCAGAAAAGTCAGTTAAGTTTAGCCCAGGCTTAAGGGGAAATCATTTTCCTGAGGGACTGATATCTGTAGATCTACTGTAAGAATGAGCCTTTACAAGTGATTACAATGTTGAACAGTTGACAAAAGACCTGAGCAATTTCTTTAAAAAAAAAAAAAAAAAAAAAAGGATTTTTTCCCCCTAAAATGATATTTTCCATTTTTGTAAATTGCATATTTATGAACATTTACAATCACTGCACATCGGCACAGTCATGTACATTTACACTCACCCTGGTCATCGGCACATTCAGGCACCTTCTCACACACCCTGGACATTTCTATTTCATTTCATTTTTTGCACATTGCACATTATGGACATATGCACATCTACAAATTTATGCACATTTGCACACTCCGTGGATATTCCTATTTAATTTCACTACAATTTAGTAGTACATAATGTGTATATTTATATTTATACTTACAACAAAAGTTTACAGCTAAGGTTTTTTTTTTTTATATATAGTTTTCTATATTTCAATATTTACTATATTCTTATAATATTATTTACTATATTCTAAGTTTTTATTTTTTTTATTTTTATATATATATATTTTGTTCTATTTTCAATAGCTATGTTTTTCTATACCCAAGTTTCTCTATATTCTATTTCTTATTTTATTCCATAATTTATTTATTTTTTATTTTTGCTTTAAGGTCACTGGCGGTCGTATAAGCATTTCATTGCATATTGTACTGTGTATTGTACTGTGTATGTGACAAATCAAAAAATTAAATTTGATGCAAAAACAATAAATAAATACATAATACTTACAGTATATAAAAAAAATACACAATACTATGCATTAATAGTGATGTAGTGATCAGATTGGGATCTGTGGAATTTGGAGACAACAACCTTGAACTCTTTGCCTGCTAAGTTTAATAAGCAGCAAGCTGTGACAGACTGGGTGTTCTGACCCCTTCCTATCAGAGTCAGCAATGACATTTTTCAGCAGTTTGTGCTACACTGGCTCTTCTGTGGGATTGGACAAGGCAGGCAAGCCTTGTGTAGATGAGGGTACCCACAATCCTGTCACCAGTCTATTCAATAATTCAATTTACCTGGCGGTGGTGTTAATGTTGAGGCCGTTGTACTATTAAGCTAAAACCACTCCTTAAAAGATGCAGATAGCTAGTAACCTGTTCATATTGAGAGAAAAACAGGCCACCTAGCAAACCATCGTTACTTTTTAAGAAACGCAATAAAAAATAAATATGTTAAAAAAAAAATGTATAGAATTAAATTATTATTTCAATATTTAACTTGAATATTAAATAATCGTATAGAAATCACAAACTGTCACAAAGTTTATTTTTGCTTGTACTGAAAATTACGCTTTACTGATTAATTAACATTTACTTTTATTCAGGCTGACTCTAAAGGTATCAATAACAGTATATACCGTATATACCATACTTAGTGAATCACTGACTGTTTACTTTAATTTGTATAATTATTGTACCTATTGTCTGGAAGTTCAATGCCACCAGCTGACATCCAGCATTCCAGAACACCTGAGGCATGTAGTTGGAGGAATCCACCCTCGTACCTTTGGGGTAGATTCGACTCAGCTGAAGTTTGTTATACCTGTGTGGACTTGGTTAAAGAACACCAAGGAGTAATTGATTTCATTGCTCAATCTTCACTGTGCATTTAATCTCTTGAATTCTCACACCAAACTGCAGGACATAAAGCAACAACCAACTGCTGTTATCTGCCTCTCTTCTTATTCATGAAGGCACTTATCACTAAGTGTTAACACAGTCTTGGATTTCTGATGGATTTTTCTGTTCTCTGTTGGTGATAGCGTAGAGCCTCCCTTTTGTCTCCTTACCCTGGTTGTGTCCAATATACAGTAATGAGATTTTGGGGCATTCACATCACATGTCATTTTCAGTTGATATTTAGTTTTTGTTGCATTTTTTGTACTGTAGTTCTTTTTTTTTTGTTAATTATGTTCAGCCAAAATATTTTAAACATTGTCCTTAGTCTCCTGTTGTGGAATGTCTCTGTCTAGATCAGGCTGATTTTCACTATTCAACAACATTCAGAACCATACAGGAGGATGGGTTTCATATTGTTGTGATGTATTCTCTATTTGGTCTATAAATTTTATTAGTTTGGTTTTTATTAGTTTAATAGATGTGCCCGTGACTTTGTTTCATGTGGAATTTAATTGCACTCTCATAAGTGTGTTTTAAAAAAATGCAAAAAGCCATCTGTTGAATTTTTTTAATTCTAACTTTTTAAAATTCCCACGGAATGACTGTGTGAGATCGCGTTTATTAAGTGGATTTCAATTGCACACTTATAAGCACTTATGTAAAAATGTACAGCGCCATCTGTTTAATTTTAAGATATTGTTTTATTTTATTTAAATTCAAAGTAGCATATCTTCCGATCTTGCCGATTGCGATGAAACAAAACCTATGTTACCTCAAGCTCACCTGTCAAAACCCTATTAAAATGTATTCAGTAGTTTTTACATGATGTGTGCACAAACAAACAGACAAAAATTCCACTTAATGTGTTCTATTACCCTTCTTATGTCCTAAATAATTTTTTCGCAAATATCTTCAATGTACAGACACGCCAACTTTACAGTTTTATTATTTGTATAGATTAGTTAGCTTGATATATTAATGAGACATTAAACATTATTATTATTATAGAAACAGCAACTCATTCACATAAACCTGTATGATGTATGCCCAAATAGAATAATTTAAGCTGAAACTAAAGTTTCTTGACATTTGTACGGATATTATTTGACATTGTAGCTGTGTTTTGTTATTGTCAGATGCAAATCTAACCTTATTTAGGTTATTATGAATTTCAGTACAAAAGAGAAAAGAAAAAAAAGGAAAAAAAGGGAACCTGGGAAAGGAATTACTCTTTCCAGCCACTATAATTTACTTTTTAACAGAATATAACTATAAACAGATGAAAACTATACTGAAAAAAATTTAAATGTGTATTTGTTTGTGAAATGTGCCGGATTAAAAGGAATAAAACACTTTGGGAGGTATGACAGTGCATCATCATTTATATTTTTCTAAAACAGCACATTGTGTTATGTATGTTTAATTCTTCACTTTATTTTAGCCTGTGGAAAAAGGTTCCTCTGTATTTAAACTGCAAAGAAGGATACTCCACGAACTCCACTGGAGCCTTCGTCAGCTGCTCTAATGCCTTTGTCTCCACAAATGAGGACATGTGATAACTTTTATTTGACTCTGTAAAAAAAGATAACAACATAGATGTGTGAAAGATTAAGCTTATAATACATTGCATCTACAGTATGAAGCATGATGTGTTCCTGCTAAACTATAGCACATTATGTAAGAATACTGCATGCGTAAAATCTTTATCTTAATAAATCAACAAACTTACTTTTAGATGCTTCAAATGACGTGAACTTGACTGGCTGGATATAGTTGACTAAGTTGGACATCTCCTCAGTGGCAAATGCTTCACTTCCTGCTGTCCCCTAAACAAGATGCATGGTAAACAGTGCACCCACACTTACTCAACCTCCATCACTGCCTAATACAGCTTCATATTAAAAAGTGAAGTCAAGCTAATTTTTTTTTTTTTTGGTAAAATGTAAACAGCTAGTACATGTTTGCGATAGACAGCTGAGTATTACACGATAGTACATATTGTATTTTTATATGTTAAAATATATTAAGCCTACAGAGATAATAGTGTTTACCTCATCCATGGACTTTTTACAGTCGTCATCATCCTCATCCTCATCCTCGCTTTCTCCATCAACCTCACCTGATGAAACAGCATGTCAGTCAAAATGCTCGTATTTATTGGTGTTCTAAATGTTAAGGATATCATAATGCAATTTAACAGATAAAGGCAAATTATTCTAATATATCAGTTAATACATGCATACAATGTTTAATAATAAATACACAATAAAAACTTAATTCAATATGTTTTCTGAAACAAAGAATTTGTCTTGGTAATGTGGTGCAAACTACAACAAGAAAATAAACATTAAAACTAGAGGGAAAGTCTTGTACTGTATATACGAGGTCTGTTCAAGTCAAACAGGGACTAAATAATCCTTTAAAATATTTATATACAATTTCCATTACTCATTTAGATTTATTCCAGATGTGATGCTTTATACTGCACACTTCTAGAGTGTACTCTTCTTAGTGTAAAACAAAAAACACATTATTTTCCTGGGTGTTGGTCCTCAGGGTAGCTCAACATTCTCTCACCAATATATTTTCTGCCCTGTAGCCTGCTGTCACTGCCCGTCTCTGAGCTTGGCTGGCTGGAGTCTGGCATGTCATGATTCGTGGAGCCTGTAAAGAAGCCCAGGTTCAGTCATTCCCAATGCAAAGGCCAAATCCTTACTATTTGGATAGTGATCATTTTCCTTCACACAGATTTTGAAAACTCTTCAAAAGAGTTTCCATCAGTTTCCTCATTCTTTGATAGATCTACCATTTTCTGACTTCCATTAGGTTAATTCCTTTCTTTTTGGAGGTCAATAAAACCTTTGTTAGCAATGTCAGATTTTTTTCAGTGGAAAACGTACGGAAGAGAGAAAGAACAAAATAAGAAATCATCAAATGAAAGAAAAATATAAAAAATACTAAGAGAGAAATAATAAAAGCTATTATAAAGATTTATTATGAACGCAAGAGTCACTTGGCACTAAATGTAATTTTTGCTTGGGCATTACTGTGAGCATGCCTTTCACTTTGATTTTCATTTATCATCCTGCGACCTGGAATATACTGTTGTGTACAATGGAATTTCTCCTCAGTTTTTTTTTTGTTTGTTTTTTTATTAGTAGCCGATGACTATCAAGGTAATCAATATCCAATGCACAGAGACTTGGCAGAAAAAGAAAAAACCTCCAACGGTCCTCACATGGGGATTATTTATGAGGACATTCAAGTCTCAAGTGGTAAACACTTTCATTTAATCTATACACTTATTATCTTCTAACTAAAGTCAGTAAAAGTCTTAATTAGGCTATAGTTGAGTATTCACTCTGATTGGACGTTTCTTGGTAATGTGTTGGAGCGTTTTGCCCAGCAGAGGGCAATATCAGCTCAAGCTAGCAGATGATCAGTTTCAGCAGGGTTATTGATGGAGCTCTCTGGGTGACTGAGGTTGAAAGCTAACAGTGAAAATATCGACCAGGCTGCCTGCTATCATTCACCCCCTGAGGATCTTCAGCACAAATGGCAGCCAAAAGCATCCTTGCTGAAAAAGTAATTACAGTACAAGCTTATTCTACAGCTGCAGCTGAAATATAGACTAACCTAACTAGTAGGAGGGCAAGTGTGTAGAACAAATTATCAGTGTGTTATTTAAATTTTTTTAATAGCGTCCTGTTTTTGCATAAACTATCCACATATTGTTAAAAAGACACATTTCTGTCCTGTCCTACAGAACAACTGTAGTGCTGAACAAATGAAAGGGAAAAAAACAGGAATTTAAGCAGACTTTTTTTCTTCTTCTTCTTCTTCTTCTTCTTTTTTTTTTTTAAACATGTAAAACCTATGAAACCATTCTAGTGATAAAGATGCCTATGTGACATGTAACCAGTGACTAATTAAAGGGAAGTGCTGAGGCATGTTAAAATAAAGAGTCAATACCTGCACTTGGAGAAGATGGCTCACACACACTGGATGTATCGCTGTATGTATTAGAGGTCTGCTCACAGAGCTTCTTCTTTGTGCTGCCATCGTCCTTGTGGGAATTCTTCTTGTTCTTGATGAGAATTTTTCCTAAAAGGTCAATTGGACTGGGTAGAGGGCTTCCTGCTTCCAGCTAAAAACAGTGGTATATATCAGTGGTATGTCAGAACTGGATATTAATGATATCAACTTACCAATAATTAACATGGGTATAAATGCATAACACTACATATGAGCAATCTATGTACAGTCTAACATCTTTCTAGGTCTAGTACATACATGTTTTTGGTCATATTTAAAATGAACTCATTTGGATGTTTACAGGCTTGTTATAATGTCATAATGACAGAAAAATACCAATACAGTGATATAACAGCTTTTTCCTTTTTCAATTTAGCATTCTTATCCAATGTTTTTATGTTCGTTTTGTTTTATTTTATTAATATTTTCATTGCATAAAATTTTTTTTATTTTTTATTTGTTAAACAAATATTAACACATTTGGTTACTTCCTGGATGTGGAAAGAACAATTTCGATTATTAATTTTTTACAAATATTCCTCTTCATTTTGAATGATATAAAAAAAAAAATCTTAAGTAAAAAATAATCCATTCTTAGAATTTTAAATGATTCTGCAGATTTAGTGGTGCCTTTCATAGCAAAGTCTAAGACTAGAGGTCTAGGACAAAATATAGTTTGGGTATGTTTCTATATGTTTCTATATAAAATGCCCCTGTTCTTTTTGTTACTTTAATTAATAAGGTATTAACCAAGAGAGTGAAGCGAGAGACAGAGAGAGAGGGGAGAGGGGGGGGGGGGGCAGGTGTAAAACATGTGACGCAAAGCAATTAACTTTATCTTAAAACTCAGATCTTTCCATGATGATTTCTAGAAGAATAATCAGGTGCAGAAGTCTGCGCCCCCTTCTGGGCCTTCTCATCCTACGCTTGGGAAAATGGAGATAACTTGGATCTTAATTCCAATAAGCTTTTCACAGTTGGACAGTTGGCCTGGCTTGCACAGACAAGGCTAACTTCACATGGTCTCCTACACAAAGGCCACAGTGACAGTGCAGCCAAGATACAGGCCTTCCCTCCCGCAATAAATCTAGCCGGAACAATGAGTGTTTTACCACAAAGTCATTCACAACCTTTCCTAATGAGTCAAAGAGTGGGGATGAAAGGAGGAAATCAGTTACGTAAGGACAAGAAACAGGGGCTCAGAGTCCCTCTACAAGGAGGACAAAGCATGCTTTGAACTGGTTACTATGACAACTGGGGGGGGGGGGGGTGATGGGGGTACAGATAAAGGTTTGCCAAGCACTAGCATTTAGATTAGCCACTGGCATATTTCCATTTAATCTGCTCCAAGTGACAGCACTCGGCATTGTGATAAACGTATGGCTGACTGATGTTTTTTTCTCCTCCCATTTTTAATGTTGGAACTCTCACCAGATACATGGTGTGAAATGACAGAAAATACCTTATGTTGCATAAATATTGTGTTTATGCAAACGTTTGGAGTTCTCATGTGTATGTGTAAGTAGAAATTTGGTAATGGATGAGAGGGGCTTGGTTAAGTGTAGGTATCAAGCCAATTTCTATAATTTTACAAATTCTAAATTTATCCTGAAGGTACTGTAAGCCAAAGTTAGTAGAACAAAAATGTGAACCCACTGCGTATTTCTCCAGAGGCTCTGTAAGCAGAGCATCTCCAAATATTGATCTGCAGTACTCAGCCATCTTAGCTTGCTGCTTGGGGCTGTGAAGACAAGACAAAAAGACAGACAATCACTGCTATGGCCATGACCTCAGACATTTACATTAACTCTCCGCTGTCTGACAAAAGCCAATTAAATTTCTTGTCCTAGTCAAGGCAAAGCTTATTTACACATCTGCTCTTAAAATGACATATCACAAGCAATGTACCTGTCTTCTACAATAACTGAGACCACTTTCTTTCACATTGTCTCTATGTAACACTGATCAGGACCAAATTTGGTACAAGTACCCATGGTGAGTCATTGAAACAATTATTAGCAGATTACTTCTGCTTCATCATCAAATGCTTTTGGGAGAACAGCATGGTCTGAGAAACTGAGAACTACGTAGTCCGAGTGTAGTAGGAGTGCCGTTTAACTTACGAGTCCACATGGTTCTCAAATGAAAGGATGACAGGAAAAGGGGATGTCTTGAAAGCACTCTCAGCAATAGCCTCAATCACTTCCTGAAAAAGACATGTGGCATTGCACAATCATCATCAAGCCACAAATCACTTTCAGGATCCATCACAGACCTCGTGCTGCAGTGATGAATGCTGATAATGAGATATTTCTTATGCCACTCCAGATGGAAATGCAATCTTATTACCAGTCAATCTGTGTGTGTGTCTCATCAGAAGTGGGAGATTAGCTATGATGACCTAATAAGAGAGTGCAAATTATCTTCAAGTTGGGTTTTTTCAAATCCATTGCATTTGATGGGTATGAACATGCTTAGACAATTTACCCTATTTTTCCCAGCACTCTCCTCTTTGTCAATGTACTATATACTGTACTGTATGGCACTTTTCCTTTTTGTTTCATCTAATATGCATTATGAGAGTTAATTGTTGTTTTGGTTGGTAATGAAATGGGAATCTTTGCATAAACTCTACACGCATGATTGTGTTTTAACATATCCTTTTTTTTATTTTATTTTGGATTTTTCCCTGATTTTCTCCTTAATTTAGTCGTGTCCAATTTCTCCCCGTCACTAGGGGCGCTCCCACATTAAGCTATTACTACCACTCAGTCGAGAGGGCTGAAGACTATCATGTGTTTCCCTCAAACCACGTGATGTCAGCCGACCGCATCTTTTCGAACTGCTCGCTCACGCACCGTTGGGGGCAGCGTAACACACTCCGAAGACAGCACTATCCGCTCCTTCCACTTCCGTGAGCTCACAGACGCCCCTGATTAGCTGTGGAGCCGTGATTAATGTGGGAGCACTAAGTACCTCTCATCCCTCCCCTCTGAGAGAGCTCGGCCAATCAGGACGCTCTAGGCCTCCGGCTGCGAGAGGTTACAGCGTCACCCGGGAATCAAACTCGCGATCTCTGGATGAGTGTTATAACATATCCTAAGCAACAAGGTGTGTGTGGTGTAGTAGATTTTCTTAACAGAATGATACACAAAATATAGATTTTCCATAGAGTTCAGAGTTTAAGATGTTTATTAAACTTAAACAAGTTTAGGTTTGCATCCTCAGTGGAAAAGGTGTGGGGTATGGGTGATTTACTGGTGACACTGTTGGTGACTTAGTCAAAATTGAGAGCAAACTTAACCAGCATGGCTTGCAGCAGTTTGTAAGCTAGTAACACACCTCAAAAAACCTCAACATTTTTGAATGACCCAAACTTTCAAAGACGCACTGTACTGTTAAACCAATTATTAATTGATCCTCAACTGGTTTAATCAAACCGATGATGAATGGTTACAGACTCCCATCACTACAGTAACTGTGGGTGAGATTGCTTGAAGAGTTTCTTCAATAAAAGAATATGCTGTTAGATTTACTGAGGCCAAGGATAACCTGAATTAGGTCACTGTCCTCTTCATTTAAGAGGAAAGAAAAATTGAATTAGTTTTAAAGTAAGCAGCAGCAGCAGTGAGCTCATATTGTCTTTGTTTTAATTTCTGTTGATTGTTAGAAAATCTAGTGTGACTACAGTAGTAACTTTTCTGCACTTGGGTTCTGTGAGGTGCATTTTGAATAGTTTGTTAGTTTAGTAGGTCGTGCTTATGAGAGATGAGGAGGCGATCCTTGTCCATATCAGTGATTCTGTTTTTTTTCTTTCAAGTTTTTTTCTCACATGTTGGAGTTATATCTTTCAGTTGCATATTAAAAGGTGTACTGAGGTCCCAAGCCCGGATAAAATGGGAGGGTTGCGTCAGGAAGGGCATCCGGCGTAAAACCTGTGCCAAGTTGTAGTGCGGATTGGATTTTCCGCTGTGGCGACCCCTTGCCGGGAGCAGCCGAAAGACCAACAACAACTGAGGAAATGCAGCTGGGTAAAACAAAAACCATGTGATAATATAAAAAATTTGATTATTTTAAGGGGGTGATTCTTTTCTATACCCACTATACCCACCCCTTTTTGCAAAATAATCAGAGCTGTAGTATTACTGGAGAACACCTATGAAGTGTGTATATGTTTATGTGCTATTACAATCTGTTTCCAAAACTCTTAAGATAATTTAGATTTTAGCTTTTTTTTTTTTTTGTTATTAGCTGGCAACACAGTGACATTCCCTGTGCTGCTGCTGAGAAGACACCAGGTGGAATGTTTTCTTGCATGTCATTCAATCCAAAAGTTAATGCTATAATGAAGGTACATTGTGATGGGTTGCTGTGCTTGATTCATATCTCTCACATTCTCTCACAGGTTCTGATAATATAATTATTAGTGTTAGTTTACCTTAAAGGAGATCTCCGTGGTCATGGTGAAGCCATGGGTGATGATGGGCTCCTCTTCGGCTGTGCGTCCCTTCCAGCAATCCAGCTCAACACAGCGGCATCCTGACAGCAACACCTGCCTGTACATCTCCACTGAAGAGTTTCCCGCCAACTGCCCCGCTGCACAAATCACACTGACACTCAGACTCCAGCAGAGCCAACAGAACACACATCAAGAAGCATTCAACAGCAACATTCGCAGTATCTGAACATAAGGCTGGACCTATTGAGAAAAGTCATCTCTAAAAAAAAAAAAAAAAACATGTTACATACAGTAAAATGCCTCAGAGATGAAAAACAGCACCATGAAAACTATTTGTCTCATCCCTGAATTTTTATTGTTTTGCATATTTGTGACACTCGTCAAACTAATTTTAATATTACACAAAGATATCCTGAGTAAATACAAAATGCAGTTTTTAAATGATGATTTCATTTATTAAGGGAAAAATCTGTTCAAACCTGCCTGGCCACACCTGCAAAAGTAACTGCCACACCCAGGCCTGACTACTGACTTAATTTATTGGGTCAATAAATTACTTAAATAGAACGTAACTGACAAAGTGAAGCATGCTAAAAGAGCTAAAAAAGCAACACAATCTAAAAAAAAAAATTCAAGGACAAATAAGAAACAAACTAATTAACATGTGTCAGGCTGGAAAGGGTTACCAAGCCATTTCTAAGCCTTTGGGACACTAGTAAACAAGGGTAAGAGCCATTAACTACAACGGGAGAAAACTTGGAGCAGTGGTGAACCATCCCATGAGTGGCCGGCCTACCAAAATTACTCCAAGAGCACAACAACAACTCATCTAGGAGCTCAGTAAAGAACCCAGAACAACATCTAAAGAACTGCAGGCCTCACTTGCCTTAGTTAAGGTCAGTGTACATGATTTGACAATAATAATTAATTATGCAAAAATGGCATCCATTGAAAAGTTCTGAGGCGAAAGCCAGTGATGGCCAAAAATAGAACAAAGGCTCGTCTCACATTTGCCAAAAAACATCTTGATTATCATAAAGACTTTTGGCAAATATTCTGTGGACTGAGGAGACAAAAGTTTTACTTTTTGTAAGGTGTGTGCCCCTTTACATTAAGTGTAAAACTTTTCATAAAAAACATCATATCTTACACTTGGTAATTGTGGTAATGTGATGGTGTTAATGTGATGGTCTGGGGCTGCTTGGCAGCTTCATGATGTGGATGACCTGCCATAATTAATAGAAACATTCTGAATTCTGCGCTCTACCAGAAAAACTGGACGGAGAATGTCTGAGCATCAGTTTGTGACCTCAAGTTCAAGCGCACTTATGCAGCAGGACAATGATCCGAAATACACCAGGAAGTTCATCTCTGAATGTTTAAAAAAAAAGGTTTTGGCGTGGCCCTAGTCAAATGTGAAGCAATCAAACAGCAATGTGAAAGACTCATTGTCAATTATCGCAAATGCTTCATTGCAGTTGTTGCCGCCAAGGGCAGCATAACAAGGTATTAGCTTTCCTATGTTTTCCCATGGAATCCGGGCAGGTTTGGACAGCATTTTCCCATAATAAACAAAATTATCATTTAAAAACTGCATTTTGTATTTACTCAAGTTATCTTTGTGTAATATAAAAATTTTGATGATGAAGTGCGACAAATATGCAAAACAATAAAAATTCAGAAAGCAGCACTGTATTATGCAGTGTTGTACATCCAAAATAACACTGCTCTGTTTTGTAAGGATTTCAACATGTCTTGGCTGTGAAAGAAGCAGTTCAGTGTCTAAAATTTTCAATCAAATAGACCATATTGCATGTGACACAATTCTTGGAAAGAATGGGAGTTAATGGGGCTTATTCTGAATGTATTACCATCATTAGCAAAGCAATTATGTCCCTATTAGTATCACAATATTACAGCAGAGCAAGAAGCTTTTGAGACAATTGAGGGGTCATTTTCCTGGCAAACGCCTCTTAGCTCTTTTTCTTCAGAAAATGCATTGCGTTATTTCCAGAAATGTCTTATCTTCTGATATACTGTCTCCTAATAACTGCCTGCAATTACACATTCGTACAGTATGTCTTTATCTAGAACTAAAACAGTACACTAGACAAATCAGATGCAGTATTTAATAAAATTCTAATAGAAAAAAAATTTAAGGGTTATTTTTATTTGATATCTCATTTCTATTTTTAATGTTAGTCATTTATTTCATATTTTCCCAAAAGAGCTAAAACACATTATAAGCTTTGCAAATATAAAATAATATTTTATAAAATGTTAGATGTTTCATTGTAAGTGTCCATGTATAAAATGTGATTTGCTTTTTTTTTTTGCCTGCATTTGTGTCACCGGTCAGATTCTCTGAGCTTTCTTTGAGGTAGTGGCCTAGACACAGTTAAAAACTCATCACTCAAGAACATTCTGGCAGGCTTGGAGGCGTGAACTACATGCTGGTAATTCTCAATGCCACAGGAAATCAAATTAAACACCTACTTTCCTGTAAATGTTTCCAGTAAGAAATAGAACAAACAAATGTTTTATAGGGTCAAAAGACGGCATTCACTTTTATGTTTCTCTAATTACCATTTTAAAGGCAAGACTTTGGGAAAGACAATTATGTGTCCTGAAAATTTCGCAGCTACTTAGGTACAGTACTTAAGTAATTATAGGATAATTATAGTTTTTAAAATACTTGCTCTGACTTAATGACATCATGAAAAAAAGAACAGTTTTAATCTACAATACCCATAATACTTAAAGTACAACTTAATTGTTAAATTGTTCAACATGTACTCACTCGTGTACTCTGTCTGCTTCACTAACCTGTGAGGTAGGTGTTGTGGGAGGAGTTAATAAAGTAGTGGGACAAAGGAAATGTCATGTCCTCACTTTGGTCCAACTTCTCAGGAGGAATTATGCTGTTCTCTTCTCCATTTAGATACCTGGCGAACCCCTCCACAGAGATCTGCCCTAAGGAACAAGATGGAGTGTTTATACACAGTAGATATGAAAGAAATACCTCAGTCTATATGGTACTTATTGAACAGGCATAAGTTTTACACCAGGTCCCCTTTCTGACACACTCGTCCTGATTTTATCACACCTTAGGAACAGCACTGGTATGAGTATACAGACTTGTGCACATCTGCTAGGTTTTTCTGTTAGGGAATCAAACCCTAGTCTTCTGTAAGACAGGGAGAGATAGTAATGGGGCTGCTGTATGCAGCAAAATAACTATTAAATAACTGTTTAATCAATGAGACTAGTGCAAAACTTTTTAATTTAATGGCATTAGCAACATTAGTATTTGGATGAAATAACATTTTTAAATAGCTTTATTAAAGTTTTAGACTTTCTGGTTTGTTTGTACAATGTATTCTCATAAGGTGAAAATCCAATTTTTGGTAGTATGATGCTTCATAATAAGTTTTTTAGTAAGGGTCAATCAACATAGAAACAAAAGATCAACATAGAAAGTTTGAAACATTAAGCTCTGTATCCCAAACACCTTAAAATTTACACAGCTATTGTAGTGAATATCAAATTATCTAAAAAAAAAATAAAATAAAAAAGTCCAATGACAACCATACATTCATAGTATTCCTGAAACAATCATGACACCATCATCATTCAAACAGTGAAATCATTCTGATAAGTAATACCTGGTTGGACTGGTGGGAAATAATGAAATGATTTGTAATGTCTACAGTATATACAGTACTTTACCTAATATAAAGAAAAGATTAAAGTTGAAACCTATTAAATAATAATAATAATAATAATAATAATAATAATAATAATCTTACAATGATATAATTTCAAACACTTTAGATAAAAAAAAACAAGGGGAAAAAAGTATAGTTTCTACTAGATTCAAAAATCACAATCCAGATAAGACTTCAACAGCAACTAGCACAAACTTTGTCCAAGTTCCCAACCAATTAGTGTGATGGTCAGTGACAGCCAAAGCTGTTTGAACATTTAGGTGTCTTGTCTCCAGGGAAAATATGGACAGGTGGTTTTCAACACCACTAGTTCCTTCAGGAAGAGTTCCAGCCTACAGGAGATCTCTTCAGTCCCTCTGGCCACTTTGCACTAATTAAACATGCCATGCACTCGGAAGACTTCCAATGCCTAATTAACAACGTTTTTCCTCTGACATATGAACACAGTTTTTATAATGAGGCAATGGTGGATGACTTTCATCTCAGCAGGACCTCACCTTTTCAGCCTTGTGAGAAAAGCACCTGTGGATGTAGATCACACTGACTGTGTCACTATTTGATTATAAAAACCCTCATTATGGAGTGGATTCCTGAAAATACATCTTCCACCAGTTATTGCTTTTACATTTTCTTTTATTAATTTGACAGGTGATTTTTTTTATCCACATTGACTTGAAGGTTAAAAGCTTTGCCTGCCTTTGATCTCTAGTTAAGACCCATGAATGCTGAGCCACTACTATCCTTAGATCACCTTAAAACTATAAACCATTTATCACAAACAAAAAATGGCTTGAACTGTTTGAAGTCTGAAACTTTTCTGTTAAAATACATTATACAACAACTAGCTCCAGTCCACTGCTTGATTGAACGTTCCAAGACTGTATATATTTCTTAGAACTCCACTGGGACTTTTCACTGTGTCTATCACACCATTCGTGCTTGAAATGGAAAATTGGTCTACTTGGAGATGGTTACTGCAGCAGCCTTAGCAACAACATCAAGCTCGTGGAAGTGCTATAAAGTGAGTGTGGCTTCTTCGGGATTCTATTACTCAAATCTCCAATTGAATCTCCATTTGGTTTTAAATGTTTGAGATGATGACACCGTCTCTTGTTTTATTTAATATAGGTTTCATGTCATGTTCAATGTTATCGTTTATCTTCTGCTTAAATTGGAAGGCGAACTTGGGTGACTAGAAAGGTTATACAGTATAAGTAAAATTATTATTTCTGCTATAAAAGCATAAGAAAATAATACGTTGCAAATAATAAATGTAAATAATAAATATTTACTTTACTAATTTACTGTTTAATTGAGAATATTCAATTAATTAATATGATATTGCTTAAAGGAACTTAAATCACAGCTGACCAGTCAGCAGCGTTACTTAAAAGTCACATCTCTTTTCTTCCGTACTCTCTTCCTTTTTTATTTTCTCTGTCCCTCACATTTTTAGAGTAATTCTGTACTAGATCTCCATAAGTTTGCCATACGCCTTCTACAAGGATGGATGAAAGCACAAGCTCATGAAAATAGTTGAGAAGATTTTCAGAAGATCATGTACAGTACTGTACAGTATAAGCACGTTTACACAGATAGCAGCAGTGCCCCCAGGAGTTAAATACATTTTGCAAACATGTTTCAAACCGGTATGTGAATGATGAATGATGTCCTCCTGGCCAGAATTGGTGGTGTTAACCATATTCCCCCCCCCCCCCCCCCAAAAAAAATGTGTCTTTGGTTTTGCTTTGTAAAATATAAGCTTTGGTTTCAGTTGAGAATGAAATCAGACAAAAAAAATGGTATTTGTTTTTCGGCTCTGTTGAATTACTGAGAAAAACACACACGGCCCTTGTACAGTACATGTTGTGAAAAAAAATCAGATTCATAATAAATCAATTCATATATTTTACATGTACATTTTGACAACATAAACATACAAATTAAATCAACCAAAATCACTTGAGGAAAAAAATGAACACGGTTAGATCTTGTAAACGTACAGTACGCCACACTACAGCTGCTGATTGTTACAGTAGGTATTTTACCTTTTCAGATGTGTGAATCACTTATTTATGTTTCTGAGACCTAGCCTTTGCTTACACAGGTAAATAAGGAAAGAACAACTTTATCCTGGACATAATGGCATAGTGTATATACTGTAATATAAAAAAAAATAATAAAAAAAATTCTATAAATTTTAACTATGTGCATTGTAAATGCTAATATTTTATTCGCTATTTGATTTGTTCATTATTTGACCCTTTAGGACATGTGTTTATATGCCACTTAAAAAAATGATTAATCAATCATAACATAGCAGTACTTTAAAGCATCATCATTATTTTAGTAGCCTGTGACTGCTCTAACCTCTTTGACAGAGCATGGTGTCAGGTTCATACTTCTCCACCAACGCTTGCACTTGCTCAGGCTTCAGCGGCGGGTACAGAATCTCGTTCAGCCGAGGGTCCCGCTGCTTGTTGTTGATGAAGTCTGTCATCTGATCTACTGTGAGGTACGGCCTGCTCTTAGCGCCACTACAGAGGCAGGGTAAAGGACAGAGAGAAATAAGTGATACAGAGTGGCTGAAGTAGGTGAGCACCAACAGAAGGCTGACCAGAAAAAATACATTGCATTCAGATGGTATACAATTGCATAAACACTTCATTCAGTTTGAGTCATACATGTTTTTATACAAACATACAGTAGCATAGACAATAACTCCGGCTATAATTCAATTCATTGTGATACATTATCTTTCTCACAGAAACAATTCATTATGTGGGACTTGTATGGTGAATGCTCCATATAATTAATAATAAATATATAATAAAAAATATGGGTTATTTACGATTTTCTGCAATCTGTAAGACTTTTTGTTAAGGTACTTTTTAACATTTATGGAAGTCTCCAATGTTAGTTTGTAAGCTAAACAAGAGTTGTACAGTACAGAATGTATTCTGATTTGTCTGTAACTTTTATAACACAATACTAAATGTAACAATACATGGCAAAAAATATTACATTTATTAATGAAGCAGGAAAACTTTACTTGTTTGCCAAATGATGTTGTATAGAAGGAAAACCCTTTGGAATATGATGATATTGGAAAACAGTGAACATAGTAGTGAGATGCACCAGCCAATTATTGATTTATTCTCCCGTCAGAGTCACGATGGCTCTCCAGTGGAAACACGATTAATTCCCATATACACTATTTCACCCCAAGGGGCATTTTACAACAGCTAATTCACCATTCAGCATGTTTTGGGGCAACTGGTTATAACCAATATAACCCGATGCTACAGCTGGTTATATTATATATATATAACCAGTTGAGGAAAATCTCTTCCATATCATATAATTCATCCAATACTCAATTTAATGTATGGGTTTAATTTGCAAGCTTGCTCTGTTCAGATTGATGGGAGTGTCTGTGTATCTTTCTTGGACTATTGCAGCCTTCCAACAGCCTATACATCCCAATTTGGAGGGACACAGCAATAAACCTGGACTCCGCATGAACCATAAAATAAGCTTACATTTCTGAGAAGATGGTATCGATGTCCTTCCGGGGACAAATGTTATTGAGGAACACTCTGAATATATCTGGAGTGAACTGTTCCTGAGGGATCGAGTCATTCTGGAAGAGAAAAAAAATGAGATAGTAAGTGCTCTGAAGTGCTATTTCTAGAGTAGCATGAGTGGAATTTAATTGAAAAGAAAAAGAAAGACAGCGAAAACTCAACATAGACAGTTACAGGAACGGTTTTTCAGGACCTCTCCCAAAACAAACAAAATCTAAGATTGATGATTGGAGAGTCGGACCACTGTGTAAAACCTTCTTCAGCACATCCCATAGATTCTTAAGGGGGTTAAGCTCAGTACTCTGTGGTGGTCGATCCATGTGTTAGAATGGAGTTTCGTGCTTCATGAACCACCGTTTCACAATTTGAGCCTGATGAATCCTCATATTGTCATCTTGGAATAAACCAAGAAATTCAGAAAAAGGAAAAATCCATTGATGGAAAAACCTGGTTATTTTAGTATATTCCGGTTGCCAGCTGCCCTCATTTTTGGGCTCTTAAAGTTGCTGAACCTAGAAACTGACCAACATAAGCAACCCTTGGTCATAACACTGCCCCCACAGGCTTCTACATTAGGCACAGGGAATGGTGGGTGCATCGTTTCATCTTACCCTGATTCACCCTTTGTAACAGGGTAAGAAGAAGCACCACTGTACAAGTTTTTTACTTTATCTAAAATGGTCTGATTTAATTTTCTGGCGCGCCCTCTACTGGAATCCTCCATGTATGCGGAAAAATATGACATTGCCGGTTAACTACACAAACACACTTTTTAACAGCACGTATATTCCTGCTCTAACACTCATTGTGCTGTAGTATTCTCTGTGCTGTAGTGTTTATGGTTATGACGATGTTTCTGGTTTCTGGTTTATATCTTTGAAGTCAAACAGGCTTACTTGGATAAAGACACACACTGCCTGACTCCTGCTTGTTGGATAATTTTGATTCTTCTTCATTATGTGGAGTAGAAAGAAGGTTCAGCAATGCAGTTTAACTAAATTAAAAGAAGTTGCAATTCGTCTCAACTAAAACAAACCAGACTGCTTTAACTACAACTACTGTAAATGGAAATACAGGACTAGTACTGTATTTTAACCACTAACTGCTTTAGTCAACATGCATTATAGTGCTTGCCTATCTATTGTGGAGAATGTGAGACTTAAGAGTAATCTTACTTTTCTATTTGTGCACCTGTTTCTTTTGTATTCTGTTAACAGTAGGCAAAAAAAAAAATTGGATCTTGAACGCTACAGTATGTCTTGTTTATGTAATGATTCAGCCATGCAGGTTTTTATCAGAGCAAAGACAGAGCCACATTCACAGACAGACAACACGGTTAGCAAAGGGATTAGCAGTGCTGACATTTAGCTCAAATCAACTCAACATTACAACAACAAAAACAAGTAATAATAATCTCAGCTAGCCTCTAACACAACAGTGCACTATTCTACTGTACATACTGTGCGTGTGTGTGTATATGTTATATATCAAGTTAGCATTGTTACATATTAAAGAGGCAGATGTTTAGCTCAGTGGGAACTATGGCGTACTGTATTCACTAACATTTCGTATTTTTCACCTTAAATGTGTGAGGCAACATCACAAGTAAACAGTTTTATAAGATTTTTTTTCCACAGGAGATGACTTCAGCGTAGCATGCAAAATGGATACCCAAGATATTATATTTGATTAAATAATTGTTTTAATGTCTTATTAGTTTGTGTGTCTTTTGCAAATCGACCTCCAACCATAACCTCATAATGTATCTGAAGAATTGAAGCTGAACGTTGTAATCATGTTATTACACATTTACACATTGCAATATATCTCATCAGTGCTAGTAAACAAACTCCGCAGCACTGACAGACATAAACCAGAGCTTACTCTGCCGGATGGAAGACCGCAGATCTCCAGCGCATTCTCAACCCGCTTCCTGTCTGCCGAAAACACACGGAAGATACTAGAACAGAACACACAAGAGGCTCTCTTAGGGAAGTGTAGAACATGCCGCAAAAAAAAAACAAAAAAAAAAAAACACATTCTACAGACCACTAACCCCACATTTTACATCTAAGACTCTGAGACACTGTACACATACACATAAGAATCTGTAATATCTACAGTACTATCCAATGAACTATTGACTTTAATTTTCTATATATAGTTTTCTATAATATACGCTGTGGATGAAATCTAGTTTGAACAGAAAATCATGTTGTCATCATTTTTTTTTCTTACAGCACACACTGACACTCAGGTTGTGTTGTGTTACTCACTTCTTGACCGAAATAGAACCCTCAGGCGTGAGCTGCAGCACTAATCTAGTATACCTGTAAAAGGAAACGAATTCCTTTCAGAATATGTCACTTTTTGCAAATTACAAATAGTGCTATCCATTTGGACAAAGGCATAAACTGTAGAGGCATTTGTTGCTTCACTCTATAAATATTAATGACATTTTGTATATCCCTGTGCATGAATATGAGCCAGCCTCATTTGCCTAACCTCAACAAGCCTTCTGTAAGAGTTTGTTTTCGTGCGTGCACCAGTGCATATCTGTCCCCACGTGTTTCTAATTATAGCCTCTGTGTGTGTCTGTGTGTGTGTTTGCACTGCAGGTATTTACATTTTTGCACTCGTAGCAGGACGCTCTGCATCAGCACCAGACCACGAGAACGTACTAAAAATAGCCTGAATGCAACATGAGCTATTGTTATGGACAATGTATTTTATTTTTTTGGCAAATTATTAATGACCATTATGCACATGTTACTGACTGCCAAAGTCATGCTGGTATTTATTAACCATCAGTGTGAAGGTTTTGAACTCAGTGAACCCTTTTTTAAACGCCAACCCTGGTCACACTCTGCATGAATAGTTGAATTTGGTCCACAGCACAAGAACATCAAAACTGCTGCTGTAGTAACCTTCACAGATGATCACATGTTTTTTTCTGTGGCTCTGTGCATATTTCACTAATGATAATTGTGCAAACGGAAAAAAGGTGTCTGGGTTAAATGAAGAAGAACATACAGTATACTGTAGCGCTTTTGAACAGGACACAGTTATGAGAGCAAAAACTACCTTTATTTTTCTACATCACCCCCTACTACAGTACAGTACATTAATGCCTTCATCTCAGTGCTTCACTAGCAGCAAGTTCTCTCAGTACGCTGGATGCTGAACTTTATGGCTGTTAATGGAAAGAAAAAACAGCCTGGTTTGATCACAAAAGGCGTTCCATTTTGCGGAAACAATGCACAACCT
Organism: Clarias platycephalus; assembly: GCA_030068275.1. Taxonomy (NCBI): domain Eukaryota; kingdom Metazoa; phylum Chordata; class Actinopteri; order Siluriformes; family Clariidae; genus Clarias; species Clarias platycephalus. The sequence goes on along the minus strand of JAQQZT010000020.1, from coordinate 7,701,908 downwards.
CATACTGAGAAAGTGTTCTACCTTGATTGGCGTCCAAGCAATAGTGGCATAAGTGGATTAGTGTAGCAGGGGATTATATAGAGAAATAATGGTATTTTTTAATTTCATAACTCTCTTATGTTATTCTGTGCAGGCATAAGTCCTGGTTTAACTTGAACGCCTGTCATATACAATGTTCATATACAAAGCATGAAGTGTCGAGATAAGAGTGTTTATTAATAGAGTCATTTTTTAACTCTCAACACATTTATAATATATTTACTTTATATCTTAATTGCCAAATGCATTTGATTAAACATTTAAGTAAGGTTGTATTCTATATGTTTTATATAGTATCTAACCACTTGCATGCTGCCTGCCTTTATTTCTTTCAGTTTCTCCTACTGGTAGGGTTACAGCTTTTACCCTAAAATTCATCTCAAATTCTTCAAACCTTTATCAGCATGGAAAAATGAACACCCCATTAAATTTAGAGGAGGTGTTCACTTGACATTAAAGAGTATGGTTAAAGCCAAAAAATACTATTTAATTGCCAGAGCAAAGTTTTCTGTTTCTTAGAGAAGCAGTCAGTAGGTTGTATCTGGGCATAATACATCTTTTGGTTCTATCTGGGCACATAAAATGCATGTATACAGAATATGCCATGTGCAGTATATACAGTAGAAAGCTTCACCCACATGTTTCACAGATGTGCTACACTTCGTAATGTAGTTATATCCAAAAACTATTTAAAAACTGAACAGTTTCATTGTTTCTTAGTTCTAAATATATTCTTGAAATCTATAATTCAGCTCTCATTGTGCATTGTTTATATACGTATATGGCGCATCATCTATGTGCACATGTTAATCGTTGACTTGAACTTTGCTAGACATCTGGCATGTTATGTTTATTCACATTTTCTCCAAAACACATGCTGGAATTTCCTGCACTGGCACTATTCTAGAATGAAATTAAATTTTTGGGAAAAAAGCAAGGGTTGTTTGACACATCATCTAACAAGTCAGACACTATTCACTCCTAGAGGTTTTTAGTTTTCAATACCAATCTCAATTCGCATCACTGTACATGTGTTGTATGACAGTGGAATATAAGCACAGGTTTAAAATTCATAACATGAGCTAACAGTAAGTAAAAATCAAATATGATGGTTATCTTTGTCATTATACAATATTTATTTTGATCATCACTTAGACTCACCATTCACTTTATTTCAAGCAACTTTACTCCTACTAATTCATGAAATTATCCACAAAGGCTGAAAAAACTAATGAAAAAACAAATGAAGAGTGCCAGCAAATATTTACATTCAGCATCAAAATAATAAAGTGTGATCTCAGTCACCAACCACGGCATGATTCTAGGTGTCGACAGGCTTTTAGGTTCGAGTATTTTAGAAACTTCAGATTCTCTCAGATTTTTCATAGACTATAGTTTAAACAGAATATTACATAATGCAAAATGCCCCTGAAAACATAAAGCAAAATGCATGACAGTCATAAAGATTTGTGAAGATATACAAAGGGGATAAATTATTAATAATAAAAATTAAAGCAATAATAAAAATAAATAATAATAATAATAATAATAATAATAATACAAATTATTAATTGTACATGCCAATGATTGTGAAATTATACAAAGAACATATAGTGTGAGACTTTTATAAAAGTATGGCATCACACTAGATACATTTTACATTGGGGCTACTAGCTGGACATAGTCCTAAACCTTGTCTCAATTTTTGTAGGCCAAGTATTGATTTATGAACATTTACTGCTCAGTATGGATTCTCCTTCTATATAGCATTTTTATTATTATGGAGGCGTCAGTATAGTTCTATAGGGTGCATTAAAATGGTCCTGAGGCGACCAATAAATCTGAAACTAAAGATAAATTAGATCGAGTGAAAATGCTCATTTCTCACATACTGCATGCCTCAGAAGTACCTTCATCTGAACCGGTGATTTAAGGGGGACAGATGGCATACAGCTCTAAAAGTAGTGAAAGAAACATGGGGTATTATAAAGAGGTACACTCACACTTTTTCTAGACAGGACTCCCGGGACACGTTTTGGATCAGGAGGTTGGAGGCCAAGCTGAAGAGCTCATCTGACCACTCCTACATGTCAAAAATAAGACTTGCATTAGTAAAAAAACATTTTCTTTTGTTTTGCCTTTGCATTTTTGTGCACACATTATACAACACAATCTACGGTATATTACTACATACGTAAGTATTTAACAGGTGGCATTTAGTCAGCAAATTGTTCTCAATTGTTAGAATCTTAAACTAAAATTCCTTATATGGGTTTAATAGTTTTTTGGTATTTTTTTCATTTATTGTGGGTTTTGTCATCCTATTCATTATTATAGGTGTAATTCACTTTTATAAACCACATTTCATGTCTGGGCTATTTGTTTGCATTCCTAGTTGCCCAGTGATTGAGTAGGCTTAGTAAGGGTTACCAGTGTTTTTTTTTTTTTTTACTTCTACTGTATAACAAAAGAAAAACTATTCGCTATAGACTTTTGCAAAGCAACGTTTTTTGTTTATATTTATTATGTGTGTTTAAGCCAAATGCATTCATCTTGAATCTGTAACTATAGTCTGAGATACTCATTCTAATTTCCACTGCCTGCAACATTTTGCATATCAGCTTATCTGCGTTAGTTGGATCACATGGATGACATTAGGCAATGAGGTTGCACAAATGGTGTACAACCTTTTCAGATAACACATAGAAAACACTATACTACACTATACTACACTATACACACTGTAACTCTCTATAAAACAACACACATCACCTAGAAGTGATGTCGCGGGTGATGTACATTAGTTTTCATTTAATGCAGTAAAAAAAAACACATAGTCCATAGTTAAAAACCTGTCCAGAGACTTGCTGACTTTTTGTCCAGGGCACAACCACAATGTGCTTAGACACCTGCTAAAAAATAAATAACAGAGCCAAATTTATAATGTTGAAGTCTACCAAACTATCACTCAGAGAATCCAATAGAGACTCCACTTTCACATTGCTGGACACAAATATGCCCTCTGAGAATTGCACGTCTCAGCACCCAACTGTCACCTGATTACTGACCACACTCCCCTAAAATCAGTCACCTGCACACAGTAACTCTGTACCAGACCCATCATCCTCCTAATCAGTGCTCTTCATCAAGAACACTCTAGTCACAATAATCATCATCCTGGGCACGATCCACAGATATCCTGGTGGAATCAGTCACTGATCCCACTTCCAGTGTCACCTTGCACCACAGCTTGTACTTACTTAAACAACTGCTGAGAGCCCAGAAAGCTTTGCACGGAACAGAATCCACACTGAATATCAAACTCTTAAACGTGTCTAGTGATGATAATCAGGAGGCACTGCAACAGAGGCTGCATACTCCTTGTCTCCCGCCTCTGTCAGCTCAGTCTGTGTTCTTGCACTGACAGCAGGAATTGAACTTAAACGCATCACCATTAAGTAGAGGTACCCCCTTTAGTCATTTAGCCATTAGTCCCCTCAGCGCTGAAACAGCAAGAATTTGCACAAGTTTTTACCGAACTCCATCTCAGGAGTGGATGTTATCTGGTCTGCATCAGAGAAAGTGATAAACGGAAAACAACTTTAAGTACCACCTCCGGCCACTAACAATACTGTGATGTGTAATGATTTGAATCTTAATCGCCCCCCCCTATCCTATGAAAACCAAGTTCTCCATGTTAAAAACGTTCTCAAGACACTGCTCAAGAACTGCTTCAAGTTTATAAAAAGGAGATAAATGTGAATTTCATGTTCACCATGTTCCCTTTTATTATTCCCAGAATACATCATTTACAATGAAAGTTTTTTATGCACCAGAACAAGGTTTCTGTCATGACAACCCCATCCAGAAAAACTGTAAAGACGTTGCAGTGATTTTTACAGATGCTTCTTTTGAGGATTCAGTACTGTCGAACACGTCCTAACCTGACTTCTCAAAAAGGGGCCAAAGCACCTCATATGGAACAACGCAGACTTATTTTCTTAATTTACTGTATTTGTTTAATTCAAAGTTATAGATCACCTGCGCACAGAATTCAACAAAACCATTCACAAAAATAATTTGAGAGGTAACAGATCAGGGTTTCCATGTATGATTTTTAACAAGCCTTTCATGTCCTTGTACAGCTTTTCTGTTTTACTGGGTTTGCGTGTTTTCCTGTTTACAATATCTGTCTTTGCCCTTTCTGTTTGCAGCTTGACCTTTACAGTACATGCACATGATCAATTACACTTTTGGGAAACTATAACATGGTTTGAACACTGGGGGTTTTACTTGTCTGGTAGGCTACTGAATAAGTTCTCCTGTAGCATATCGGTGATATAATGAATCATATACAGTACATGCAATGCTTACCTTAGCCACCTCATCTTGGAAGGACATGAAGTTCAGGAAGTTGATGTTTACCATATCTGGACCAGTCACCACGGTCAGCATTCTGTTCTCAATCCTTCCTGACACACCAGCCACACCCAGCTGCTCCCGCACTTTAGCATCCTGTAAAAACAGGACAAGCTTGATTATACATGTGGCTGAGTGTAAAGGTCTGAACGCCCATACTTTATAATGATGGAACCAACAGGACATGAATCACAATCAACAGAATGATCAGAAATTATACATATTATATGTATATATGTGTATTAATATTGCAGTAGTAAAGAAGTTACTATAAAAGTAAGTAACTATAAAAATGTTATTAAACTTGCCTCTAAGGCGTTCGTAATGTCTCCTGTTTTTTGTTTTTGTATTTTTTGTTTGATCTTTCTTGCACCTTCTTCTCAGTTTTTTTCCCCCTTCTGGCTGCTTTCTCTATTTTTTTTACAAGTTATGTTTGTCACCGATAATGGTGTCCCTCAACATCTTCATATATCTTTAAATGTTTCTCTACTTCTGCCAAGAGTAAGTATTTCCAGTTTTACGTTTGCTCTTTCTAGACTGCTCACAGAAAAGTGCTTGTGGGTTTGAACCTGGTTGAACTTTACAACGTTAACGTGCTGTGACATTTTAATGAGACACTCTTTAATATATTAACTAGAGCATGGCAATAAAGGAGCAAACCTACAGAGCTTACTTAGTGATGGACACAGTTTTTCCCCAAAAGTAGATGTGAAGGGTACAAACTGTTACACTAACTACTGCAGAATAATAATAATAATGAAGGAATAATAAACTTTTTCACTAATTATCGATTTATTAAAACTTTAAATCATTTATTGAATGATTTGATGGTTATAAACCTCATTTTGGAAAATAATTTTTCTCTGGCACACAAGCGTGTCCTTTTTTTTTTTTTTTTTTTTTAGAAGCTTTGAACTTCCATGTTTTCGAAACGTTCAATATGTGGCTGACATGAGCAAGCTAAATTTTTGGAGAATGTTGAAGCCAATAAAATTAATAAAATTATCTGTTAATGCCATTGCAGTCACCCAAATAACATATTGCTGATAGTGAATTTTACACTTACTGTAAATTACCTGAAACACAACTGCAGGTTGATTTATCCATTGTGACAAAACATTGGGAGGTTGAGCATTTGGCAAAATCATACAATATTCACATTGATTTAACCAAAACTAGAGGATTTGCCAATTTTTTTTTACACACACCTTCTTATTCAACAGCCTTTTCTTATTTGAAATATTGTGACATTTCTGCTTTTTATCACAGTTTTGACTAGAAGAAAATATCTGTTTGTAATATTTTTTTCTTCATTTTGAAAACAAATATTAGTTATACAACACCAACATGCACATGTCACTACAAGGCAAGTCACAACCCATCCATCCATTCCATTATCTATACCACTTATTCCAATTCAGGGTTACAGTAATAGCAGGAGAAGCTGACACGCCAAGACGTCCTTGTTTCCAGTAAATTCCATCAGCTCCTCCTGGGACACCCCTAACCATCAGCGAGACAACATCCTTTCTCAGCTGTCCGAAAAACCTCAACTGGCTCATCTCAATGCGGAGGAGCAGTGGGCCTACTCAGAGCTCCTTCTAAATTTACAAACTTCTCACCTGATCATGAAGAGTACGCCTGAATACCTTATGAAGAAAACTCATTTGCTAGTATTCTCAATCTCGTTCTTTCGGGCATTACCTAACTTTCATGACCATAGATGAGGGACATAAACCGACACTCTTTAGCACTAAGGTTTGGTACGGTGACTGCATCACAGAGGAAGCTGCACACAACCTATGCACTCAATCGCATGGTTCCCCTATCACTCCTAAACAAAATCTTGAGAGACCTAACATCCTCCATCTGGGATAGGTTCTCCCTCTCACCTAAAAAAAAAAAAAACAAGGATGGCATTGCCTTGAAATCCTATCCATGAAAATCATAAATAGGAGAGGAGACAAGTTGCAGCCTTGGAAAAGCACACCACTCATATTGAACAGGCTTGACTAAACACTAATGATGAAACACAACTTTAACTGTGTTTAACTACCTCAGTGACTTCAGTCCTGCCTAAGCGATGGGTTCAGACTCTGATTCTAGCCCTACCTCCTGTAAGGAAGGCATGTCCCTCAGGTTCAGAAGTTCCTTAAAATGCTTCTTCAACCTAACAAATGGTGATAAATGTGATTGAGTCCCTGGGTGGCTGCCAGGATTAATGTACCTAGTAAAGAAAAGTAGTAGGAAGGAGGTGTGTCCCAGTAAAGAGTAAAAGTCTTCCAGTAGAAAAATGAAGTCTGTAGGATCCTCTCTAAGACATCCCCACTTTCTCCAAGAAGGAAAACCCTCTGGCAACCCTCTCATATACTGGGACAAACTCCAACTGTGGTGCAGCTGGGCGAAGAAGTGTCCCCACACCTTCCTGGCACTGCACACCTTTGGCAACTCCTGAGTAGAAAAGAGTCTACCCCTAATCGAGGAGTTTGTTTCTAGAGCCAAAGTCATATGGGGAAGTGAGACCAACTATATCGACTGTAGCTGGTATTGTTCAACATCCCGACCCAGCTCAGGCTCCTTAACTCACCAGTGGTATGTTCTACGTATCAAGAAAAAGTTTCCATCGCCAAAAACAGAGATGCCATTAGACTCTCCCACCATCTATATTATTTTAATAGGTTTAACAGGCTACATTATATGTCTCAGTGTTGACAGTAATGACTACCGACAGCTTCAGCTTTGTTATATGAGCAGGTGATGAATCACTTAAAACCATTTTACACATCTAAAATGACTTCTTGTGTGTGTGGTCCATCCTTCAGACACCGGGCAAAAATTGGGGACACAAAATGAACATTAATGTTTTAATAAGCATAATGATGAGTTTGGAATTGAGGTTTGTCATAGGTATTACTTGTGAAATAAACTGCACATTTGAATCTAAATTATTCTCCATCCAATATGACAGAGTAATGAAAAAAAGAAAAAAGGAAATAGTGTCAGAGATTCTGTTGAAACTGTCATAATAAAATGCATTTTTCTTTAGCACAAGCAGTGAATAACGTTGCCCCTTTTTTCTCCTCTATCTTCGACCTGGGCATATTCGATAACTCTTGTGTTAATCAGCACACATCAAAAAAACTGGGAAGGATTAAGGAGCAGAAGCAAATGAGCTCGCACTAATTTTCTCAATCAAACAAAGAGAGTTGATGTGTTGTGCCTTACTGATAAATGTCCTCTGTGTGCCCCACATCAGACATTGGCTTCAAGGTACATAGGTATTGTATTAGCATAATCTTTCTGCAGGTAGTGATTATTTTGCTTTACTTTTCTCATTTTCAAGGTCTTAAGTGGGATTTTAGTCCCAAACTTCAATATACAGTAAATGAAAAAAGGCAAAACTTTTTTTGCAGCAGCAGCAGGTTATACAATATATAAAACAGAAATAGCTGTATAATGCATGGTGTGAGATGAATAATTTGAATGCTAACAGTATGGCTTTCTGTTTGATAAAATGATATCTCTCCTTGTAGCAACATTTCGCATTGTTTCAATGGTATCTCCAACATCGTTGAGGTGCAAATAACATGATGCAGAACCAAGTTCCATTTGCATGCTAGATACATTCCTAGAAGAGCAAGGCTGCAAAGATCCAGTCTCTGATCTGCTAAAAAAATAGCCAGGCGAATATGGCATTAGAAGCGTAATCAATAAAGGAGATAATCAAGCCTATCATGTATGTCTTTAAAACCCACAAAGAGCAAAAACCATTAAACCATTGCACATTTTTTCTTCACTAATGGCAGGATTCAGAATGGTCAAAACCACCATGCGTGTACTGTTTAGTGCTCCACATTAGCATTTCACACAATTCGTTCTTACTGATTTGTGTAGGACAGTGAGGCGAAGGAGGAAATATGTGAGCAAACCCAAAACATCATGCTCGACTGCTCGTGTGTATGAAGTTTCTCCCGCTGTAAATGGAAAAAAAAAAAACACTAATAATGTTTATTGAATAAGGGCTTAGTAAAAATGCTTTGATTGCAGGGATAGAGTCACTCTCTGGCTCTGTTGCTTTGTAGGCAAGAAGCAGAGATGCAGGAAACTTCTTCGAGTTTCAAAGCCTGCTTCTGGGGCAGCTATTTAATTAGTTTACTGGTGCATTGTGGAACTGCTGTTTGTCCACTTCAAAGCCCTGACAAAAGAGAAACTCTTCGTAGGAATCTGGTGTCTCACTGTCAGAGAGATTAATGCACTCTCAGTACCAAAATATTGCCTTTATGTACATTGGCATTACATACACTACATACTCTATACATTACACGCCTTATTCCTATTCACTGTGTGACTGGGGTCAGAGCGCAGGGTGAAGGGTGATCCTGTCCTCGGGTGATGCAGACAGCTGTTCTCTGAGGACTTGTGATGCTCGATAGTTCCGGACTGGAGTTTCCTACAGTCTACCTGAGATTCCAAGAACGAACTGGACTCTTTTGTCAATTGTTAAAAGCGCTATACAAATAAAATTGAATTGAATGTAGTTTTACAGATCAATATACAGACATTAGTGTGTATAAATAATACTTTTATATGTATAGTTTTACAGTAAAATCTGTACAATAATTTTAATAAAATAAGTCTCATTCATCCTACACCCAAATCCAATTTCTCCAAATCCAGTCTTATATAATAGTGCACAGACGCTATCAACTTACCACCAAGTGACTTTTTTTTCAAAGATTTTTTGGAGATTTTTCCAGCTTCAATAACTTGATATTTAAAACCCTCAATCAGAAGGCATTACACAAACTGAGAAAATCATTGCTTTTGTTAGTATTACACTAAAACCCATTTTTACTGGAAAAGACACTGGTGCGCAATGGGGAATCAAACACATGCATGACTGCCTCCTATAACCACAAATACATTTTAGGGTTTTGATACTTAAAGGAAAGCTCTGATAATATTAACCAATAATAACTATAGTTAATATAAAAACTCAAGTGTATTATAAAGCATCATAGGCTGACAGGTATTTTGTCCTGAAAGTATGAGGAGCAAGTCAAACCAGGCCTAAAACTGATGCTGATACAGTGATGAGACTTGTAACCGCAGTAAAGCATATAAATGGTGTAAAAGATTTAAAGAAGACCATAAGTCCGTGAATGATAATCCCGGCTAAGATGGCTTGGAGTCCGCTGCAGTTGTTCCCGTGAACAATCAGTAAGTGGAACGCTTGGAACTTGCTATCTGTTTGAATCATCCATGAACACCACTTGCACATTACAGGAACTTGGCTGTGAGTTATTGCCACATCACCTGTAAAGTCCTGATCTCGCTCTACATTTGGGCGTTAATCTACCTTACATTAAAGCAGTTCCTGAGAAGCCAGAATTTCAAACAATAAGCAGGCTGTCTGATCAAGGCTTATGCATACTGAGCACACTTTCTACCTTGATGGTGTCTACGCACTAGCGAAATGCAGGGACAAGCGCATTAGTGTAGCAAGGGATTGTAGATTATTTTAGTAATTACATTTATATATTTATACACAATAAATATTTTCTTGATGAATACCTAATACTGACAAAACTCAGACTTATAACATTGATAATTACAATGTATATACTGTATCTCTTCAACTTTGTTCAGGTTTCCACTGTAACCACCAGTAATAATTTAGAGAATCAAGCAAAACTTAACCTTCTGTTTGACAGAAAAACAATGACTTTCCGAGGGAGTGTTACTCATCTGAAAAACTACATCAAGCTGAAAGAACTATATTCAAATCACTACAACTGCACCTATAAATCATCTCAATCTGCTGTAACCATTCATCAAAAGATCCAAACAAAGCTATGAGCCTATCTAAAGCTACAGTATAGATCATGTCACATTGTTTATGTGGACAATAACACATGGCTTTTTCTGAATGATGAAGATGTAGTATGCTTCAAAAATCATTGCTTTGACTTTTTCATCTTCGATTAAATGGTAAAGGGTCAATTATATAACCTGCACTTTTCCACTTCAGCAGATCTCCATTTTTATCTAGACAAAAGGTTGCAAGTGGACAATTACTTTCTCACGAGTGGAGGAAATCTATGACTCTTTTTCAAAAACAGAGTGCAGCTCTACAGATAAATCAAATACATGGGCACATGTACAAAATACATCATACTGTACATTGTCTTTTCTCAATATGTCGCCAATTCGTATAATAGAATAGGTGTAGAAAAATTTCAAGAATCTGTATTATATTTTTTTTTAAAACTTGCAAATTGTATTGTTTCATAAAAATTACATTCTTGAAAAAGGTTTCACACCAAAAAACAGTACTTAAAAGATCTTCTCTAAACACAGTTATTATTGAGTTAGAGGCAGAAGATGAGGCCAAATTCAATGCAGTCCGTAAAAACTACACCCTGAGAGAAAAACCTGAGTGCAATTACAGTATACTAGAGGAAATGCACACTGCGACAGTGCCCTGTACGTCCAAACGAGCACTGCAGAAAACCTTTGCGGTTGTAATGAATCTTGGTACTGATCCTTGCTAGCCTGTAAAACAGTGTGTCCCTTTTCTGGTGCCATACTCTGACTAATACTCGGGTTCAGGCTGAAGAAGGGAAAAGGTTGTGGGAAAAAAGTGTTAGAAAAGGTTGAGGTGAGAAAACTCATCCCAGCAGAGAAGATTATGGAAAAATGCCAGGTTGATGACAGGGCAATGTGCTGACTTATCATTAACTATGCAGCATCAGCAGTGGCTAATGCTGAACTCAGTCCTCAGGACACAGTGCTAGAACATCTCCTACAGTGAGAGAAGCCTGGTCCTATGCCAAGCCATAACCCTGTTTATTCTGGATAAATACACAATAAATCATCCATCTAATCATTGCACAGAATACGGCACAAATAACCATGGGTATACACAGGGGTGTTGCTGGATGTAAAGCTCAACTGGTGTACAAGGTTACCTGTTACTCAAATTGTTTATTGAATAAGGGCTTAGTAAAAATGCTTTGATTGCAGGGATAGAGTCACTCTCTGGCTCTGTTGCTTTGTAGGCAAGAAGCAGAGATGCAGGAAACTTCTTCGAGTTTCAAAGCCTGCTTCTGGGGCAGCTATTTAATTAGTTTACTGGTGCATTGTGGAACTGCTGTTTGTCCACTTCAAAGCCCTGACAAAAGAGAAACTCTTCGTAGGAATCTGGTGTCTCACTGTCAGAGAGATTAATGCACTCTCAGTACCAAAATATTGCCTTTATGTACATTGGCATTACATACACTACATACTCTATACATTACACGCCTTATTCCTATTCACTGTGTGACTGGGGTCAGAGCGCAGGGTGAAGGGTGATCCTGTCCTCGGGTGATGCAGACAGCTGTTCTCTGAGGACTTGTGATGCTCGATAGTTCCGGACTGGAGTTTCCTACAGTCTACCTGAGATTCCAAGAACGAACTGGACTCTTTTGTCAATTGTTAAAAGCGCTATACAAATAAAATTGAATTGAATGTAGTTTTACAGATCAATATACAGACATTAGTGTGTATAAATAATACTTTTATATGTATAGTTTTACAGTAAAATCTGTACAATAATTTTAATAAAATAAGTCTCATTCATCCTACATTTGTTTTCTTGAATGTCTGATGTGTGAATGAAATGTGCTAATGTGTTTTATAAACGTCACTTACAGAGACTTTACTGGGGTAGAGTAGATCAGAACAGGGGAACATGCCCTAGTAATAGGGGTCTACCAACGCCTATGGTTATAACAAGGTTAACTGTTTGTATACTTCACTAATTTTTGTTATAATGTGTTGTTAAATACACTATTAATTTGAAATTAAGCACTTCTGCCTCACATCTACAGGTTCCGGGTTCGATTCCCGCCTCGGCGTCTGTGTGCATGGAGTTTGCATGTTCTCCCCATGTTCGGTGGGTTTCCTCCGGGTACTCCGGTTTCCTCCCACAGTCCAAAAACATGCAGATTAGACTGACTGGCGATCCCAAATTGCCGGTAGTGTGTGAATGAGTGTGTGTGTGTCCAGGGTGCGCTGCGCCTTGTGCCCTAAGCCTCCTAACACTGTAAACAGGATAGAGCGGTACAGGCGATGAGTGAGTGAGTGAGCGAGAAATTTAATGTTGAGTTGGTAAATATCTGTGTGTGTGTGTGTGTGTGTGTGTGTGTGTGTGTGTGTGTGTGTGTGTGTGCAATATTGCACTACTGTTAAGCTTATAATAAAAAAGTGGCATGAAGTTGATTACATAACTGTTTACAATGATGCCTACTGTATGACAATTAACTTTTAGCCAAATGTCAAACTGGGGCTGATTTAGTCAGTGGTCGTCTATACTAATAATCCTTTGTTTGCACTACTCAGTATTTTTCCTGCCACTCCCACAAAGATAGCTCCCTGTTTACTTGAATGTGGCCCAAACCTCTGCAGGACAATAATTCCTAATTTTGTTACAAGAAAGTAGGCACAGGTTTAAAAAAAAAAACCTGCTCAGAAGAACTGCAAAGGATCCTAGTGTGCAATGATGGATCACGTCTACCTGGTACTGTAACTCTTCCATTTCTGTAGGAATAACTGAAGGAGATAAATGCTTCATGAAGTGGCACTCTGAACAGCTGAACACACTGCTGCCCTGTTTCTACTCAGCAAAAAAAAAAAAAGAGAAAAAAGAAAAAAGCAACAGATCCAAATACTTACTGAGATATGTTACAGACTCCAGGTTCAGGAGGTAGTTTAAATGATTTTGGATACAACTGTGGTTTATTTGAAAAATTCTCTCAGGAACAAATGGGGGAAAAAAAAGGGGAAACTGATACAAACAAACATGCAAGAACTGGATAGAGTCACTATTAAGAGGACGACTGGTGCTGCTCAAACTCCATTTACTACTGAAGACGGATATTTAACACACTTCCTGTATAAACAGATTATTTTAAAGAAGGTGGAAATGAATTAAAAAATTCATCGAATTGTGATAAAATGTGCTGCATAGAAAATTTTTTTTTAAAGCTGACTATGTGCATTTAAACGTGTTTCAACTATACTGTATATTTCATGAACTTGCTGAAATGCTAGTCAGAAGGTGAGACTGAAGATTCACAATAGAGAAAGATTGTTTATTTTACTGACATTTAATAATGCATTAATAAATCCTAAAAGAGATTCAGTACTGAAGCCTAATTGTTGGGAATAAATGTTGTCGGAAAAGAATTTGAATGATCCGAGAACTGCTTTTCAACACTCACAAAGTAAAGAGAACCAAAGAGACGGGGACCAAACAGCTGTGCAGCGATACGAAGCCATTTATCAGCGAGGCTATTTGGAGGCTTAAATAATAAACTGTGGAACTTCAGACATATGGTCTGAAGAGTCCAGATTTACTCTATTCCAGAGGGATGGGCATGTCAAGGTAAGAAGAGAGGCCATCATATCTAGTGTCTACCCTACAATATGTTATGACCTTGGGTTGCTTCTGTTGGGCAGTTCAGCAACATTATGTGCCAGCATATTAGGTATTTGCCGACTACCTAAATATACTGAATGGTTTTTCCAATAATTTGTTTTTCTTCCCTGATGATATGGGCATATTCCAAGATAATGATGCCTGGATTCATTTGGCTCAAATTGTGAAATCCACACATGGATGAGCTACCACAAAGTCCTGACCGTAACCCCATAGAATGTTTAGGATGTGCTGGAGAAAGCTTTACACAGCCATCCGACTCTCCCATCATCAATACAAGATCTTGGAGAGGAAGTAATGCGACTCCGGATGGAAATAAATGTAGTGACATTGCTTAAGCTTAATAAAACGATGCCACAGCAAATGCATTCTGTAATTAAAGCAAAAGGTAGTCCAACAAAATATAGTGTGTGACTTTTTTTTTTTTTTTTTTGGCCGTGCAGTGAATAGAGCCAGTTAGCCCACAGGAACAAACCAAATCTTTTATTACCCTTGGACATCATTGACATTAATAATTATTAATTGGTCATTAATTACTTTTCATTTTTGGTACAAATATTTTATGGCTCTTTCATCCTTCTAACATTGTACTCACATACAGTTCTAGCTCTTATACTCTAGGGACCTTCTGTTCTGAGAGGACATCCATCTGTAAGCATGTCATGCCAGCTTCACACATACAGTATGAACTGCACTGAATATGCCATAATGGGACATCTGTGTGTGTGAACTTGTGCCTGGTGAGAGTATCTCCACCAGCCTAGGTGCTAAAATGATTATAGAGAGTCTCTAAAACCTGGAGGACATTTTCTGCGAGATAACAAAAAAACAAGACTTAAATTAAATTGAGATGCAGAAACATATGTGAGTGTATGCACAAATACTGTATGTGCCATCAGGCCTGATCTATAGATAAATGGTAGAATGTGATTGTAGAAAAATAAATACTGTGGTACCTCGGGATACTGAATTGAATCGGTTCCAAAAGTTGAGTTCTTAAGATGAATTAAAATGTGGCAATCTGTTCCAGCCACCCAAAAAAAAATTACCAATATTACCAATTTCCATTACTATAATTATATATTTTAATATTAAAACAATCAAAACACTTAGAAAAATGTAAATGAAGTAAAATATGAAATAAATAGACATTAAACCTCACTTAACCTAAATTTCTGATTCCTCTTACCACTGGCTGCTTTAAAAAAAATGAAAAATGTATGTGGCTCCGTTTTCTTCTTGCTGATGTGCTTCATAACATCCTTGGGACCTATGGTGCTATGTCTTCACTAAATCTTGCACAAAACACACAAAAAACCCACAAAAAAAATATGTAAACTTGCTGAATAAAGCAATCCTGAGATTAACAGCATGGACAATAATAATAATAATAATAATAATAATAATAATGATTGTTAAAGGAAGGGAGCGATCAAGAGTGATTGTACTAGGTGTTGAGTATTTTCTTAACAACTGTGATGAGAAACTGAATTACACTAGGTAATACAAAAATGTTACTTTTTCTTGTTCCTGGGCAGAAAATGTTTCCCTAATTGCTTATGCCTAAAGTAAATGGACCTATTTTTCAGTTCAAACTTTCCATTTGTGACTTTGGTAATAAAAATTAAAAATAGACCCATTTCCCAGAACATTCTTGGTTGAATCAGTGCTGTGTAGCTTCCCAAACAATAGTCTCCACCTTAAATAAGCTGAGCTTCATTACTGGCCAATAAAATACAGCTGCCCAGCTTTCAGATTTGCACATGCATTAACTGTACATATAGTACTGAAGGATTTAGAGTGCAAAATAAATTAGATGTTTGGAGGTGACGGCTGTCATTTTCAATCCTACATTCAAATATATGTAAAGCTCAGCTCTGCCAAGCTTATTGCATTCCCTTAATTTAGCTGCAGTGTACGTTCCAGGAATTTCAAGTTTGCTTAGAGCTATGACTGCACACAATTTACACGATGAGGCTCAATAGTTTTTTGTTTTTCAGTTCAGAACAAAAATATCAGACTCATGCTCTGGCCCACAGTGTGAAGAATATTCTTGCTTGTAATGTAAAAAAGAAAGAATACTGGGCCAGGTAATATTTGTCATAGTGGGAAAAACCCATCCTGTCCTTGCAGGGCATCTTCACACATGGGGGCAATTTAACATTGCAAATCCACCTACAGTACTTACATATTTTTGGAAAGTTTGAGAGAATTGAAGAGCCCAGAGGAAACCCATGTGAAAATGCAAAGATAGCAAAATGGTAACCTGAACTAAGGATCAAACCGGGAATGTCCCCAACTGCACCTCCTTTCTCTGCAGAGATTTCATAGCCATTAACAATAAGAACTAGTCTATTGAAATGGTAAGGCGGCCAGTAAGGGCCAAATTTGGAGATGCTGATGTTTGATTCAGTCAGAATTGTGGCCATTTCTAGAAGCACTGAGTGCCTATTCTTCCATTTTCCCTTCTGATATTCTGAATGACTGGAATTGAATCAAGGGAATGGCTAGCTGCTCTGCTTCACTGCGCTTGATAGAACAGTGAAAAAGGTGAAAGGTCACGCTTCTGCCATTGTTACACCTACACAGCAGTTCAACCACCGCACTGTTAACTCTCCCCATGTGAAATATGGTGTGCTGGAAATAGATGGAATAATAGTCGAGGCAGAGTGACTCTAATAAGCCATAAGCTACAGGCAATTTTCAAGAGAAAATGCTTCAGAGAGGTTGAGTGTGGCATCATAATCTGATGTGTCATGCTGGATTCAGAGAAAATCAGAGGTGAATCAGGGACAAGCTGTTCTTCTTACTTGCTGCTGACAATTTGCCTGCGCTGCAAAAAGTTTATGACACCTGATACTACAGTAAATATGATTATATAGATACCTGGAAATGAAATAAATGCATGAAAGATTACAATATTTGCCCGACGTAAAGATATTTGCTTAATTAAATCATTTGGAGCACTCAGCATATCACAAAAAAAACCCTCATCGGCAGCTGTTCTTGTTTTAACTTAAGACATTTCATATTTTCATTTCATATCAGTTATGAAGAAACAACAAAATAACAGGTCCAGCATGCTCACCTAGTACCTTGATCTGGGTACTTACAGTAGAAAACTTTATACAGTATCATCACACAAATTAAAGAAGAAGAACCATTTGAAGTTGAAGGATTGTCAAGTTGTAAAATTCAACTTCAGTAACTTCTTTATCTAGACCAGGGTCATGGTGGACAATATGTGTGGGACACTGGCCATGATCACACTTGGGAGCTTAGCCAGTATTCTCACCAGCATGATTTTGAGAGATGTAAGGAACCACTGTTAAAGTGGAAAAAGAGTTTAGGTTTGCCACACAAAACAATTATTTACTTGTTGTAATGTAACACAGAATTAGATACAAAAAAAGGGGGGAAATTGTAATTGCACCTAGTTTAAGAATATAAGATGGCACAATGTAAAAGAAAAAAGGAAAAAAAAGCATTAAAAACCTGTTGGTTAAAAAAATTTTAAAAATATAATTTTTATTTAAAAAGATGCATTAAAATGTATTGAGAGACAATGACGATGCCAGTCAATCTTGAAAGTTAGTTATATAATTTAGGGTATTTTATATTAAAAGCAATAAAGCATGTGGTTGATCTATCGAAAAATAAGAAAAAAAATCCATGACACCATATGAATTAATTAATAAAACAAATTTTAAACTACACACAGTAACTGGAAGCTGCCCAACTCACTGCAGAATTAAATGTGCACCTCAACTCTCCTGTTTCCACCAAAATTGTTGTCTGGAGCTCCACAGGGTCAATGTACATGGACGGGCTGCTACAGCCAACGCCTGTCACTCGTGCCAATGCCAAACATCAGTTTCGATGGTGCCAGCAGCGAAAATCTTGAACTGTGGACAATGTGAAACATATATTGCTCGCTGATGAGTCCACTTTCACTGTCTTTCCCAAATCCGGGACAGTTACGGTGTGGAGAAACCCCAAAGAAGCGTATCATCCAAGCTGCTGCATGCTCAGAGTGAAGCATGGGGGTGGATCAGTGATGGTTTGGGCTGCAAAATCATGGCATTCTCTAGGCCCAATACTTGTGCTAGATGGGCGCGTCACTGCCAAGGACTACGGAACCATTCCAGAGGACCATGTGCACCCAATGGTTCAAACATTGTATCCTGAAGCCGGTGCTGTGTATCAGAATGATAATGCAAAATAGACACAGCAAGACTGGTTACAGAGTGGTTTGATGAACATGAAAGTGAAGTTGAACATCTCCCGTGGCCTGCACAGTCACCAGATCTAAATATTATTGAGCCACTTTGGGGTGTTTTGGAGGAGCGAGTCAGGAAACGTTTTCCTCCACCAGCATCACTTAGTGACCTGGCCACTATTCTGCAAAACGAATGGCTCAAAATCCTTCTGGACTGATGCTGTATTGGCCGCAAAAGGGGACCCTACACAATACTAATTAATTATTGTGGTCTAAAACCAGGCGTTTCAGTTTCATTGTCCAACCCCTGTATTTCACTATGAACAAATGTATTTGAAGGGTATAGCCTTCCTTCAACAGTTAAAGCTTTAAACTTATCTGTATTGTGTGCTTAAAGCACAGAGACTCATGAAGGTTTAGAGCACTCTACAGCTTGTTGACTAAAGACAAATGGGTGCAGATGAGATAAAAGATGTGAGGAAGATATTCCGTCTGATGAATCTGAATATAATGGACATAGTGGACAAATTCAACTTTCTCCCCAACTCTCTTCAACCATTAAAAATAAAGTGGCACAGATACTGTACGTGCTGGCAAGGAAACATGGCATACTGTAGGTCAATGACAATTTTTTTTTTTTAAAGGGGCATGTATATATATATATATATATATATATATATATGCATACACACACTGTATACACATATACATACACACATACACACATACATACATACATACATACACACATACACACATACATACATACATACATACATACATACATACATACATACATA
>JAQQZT010000020.1:7654982-7679248 GCA_030068275.1 Clarias platycephalus | reverse complement strand
TGGGAGCACTAAGTACCTCTCATCCCTCCCCTCTGAGAGAGCTCGGCCAATCAGCTCCCTCTAGACCTCCGGCTGCGCGAGGTTACAGCATCACCCGGGAATCGAACCAGCGATCTCCAGATGATAGGGCGATCATTTTACCACTGTATGATTACAATACAATGATGATTACAAAATAGGGTGCTATTTAGTGAAGATGGAGCTCATCCTTGACTATTTTTGAAGATAAAACTATGTTATGGCTGAGGCCTGTTGATATTAATAAATAGATTAGGGCGTGTTTATGGATACTCTTGGTCATGTGTCATGTCTGATGCTCTGGCCATTGGAATTTTCATGCCCCTGCGGTGTTCAGTCGGTGCTCAGCAGAAGACTGATCTCTCATATTGTTTCAGAAAGGTCTCATGCAGCACAGCTTATGCATAGCCAAAGTACTGAAATCATTCCGTAACAAATGATGTGCTTTTATGCGCATCTCCCTTTTGAAAGCTGTAATGGGGTTGGAACATTACGTACTGATGCTTATTCTACATGGGTCTGGTTTCATGTCATATTCTTTTAATGGCCTTCAACATGAAATGCACAGCAGGTTTGAAGAGAATGAGTTAAATAATTCTTACAGTGCATATAGCTCACTATTCAAGGTTAGAGGTTCCTCTGATAATTTTGTTCTGCTTCCAGCCCGTACGGTTTAAGGATATGAACCATTTGTTGAGTAACAAATGTTAATTTATTATAACTTTAACTATATTTGATCCAACAACACTAACACCACCCACCATGAATGTAGCTTGTTTATTTTATTAGAATTAATCTGTCAAAAAAGTATCTGTGTTAATCACAATGTTGACTTTTTCATGGTTTACCAAAAGCTGTGAGTTTGCAAATAAACTTGTGGAGGTAGTAAAAATTTCCTGGCAAATAAAGCAGAAAGGGACTGTGGGTTTTATCAACATGTTCCCGTCTAGATACAATTTACATGGATGTTTGTTTTACTTTTGAGCAAAGAGGTCTGGTGACCTTCAAAAATCCTAAAGCTTTTTTCATCAGGAAAGCAGTAAAGTTAGTGTTTGTACAGATTTAGGTTTCTGAGGAAGTCCATTTGAACCACACTTGATTAAAACATCAGCTTACCTTAGGTGTCCTGGAGTATTTCCCAGTTCTAGCATCCTTGATATAAGCAATGTCCAGAAGGTCTGTCTCCTAACAGTGAAAAAAATATAAAATTTTAATGAAACAGACAATTGGCCATTTCCTTGCCATGTGAATATAATTACGAGAGACATTCAAGTCAAACACATTGTGCACAATGTCAATCTGCACAATCACATTTGGTTGTGCAGAATAACAGAACACAGTTAAAAGAGTAAAAACTTTATTTCTCTATATAATCCCCTGCTACAATGCACTTAGCCCAGCGTTTTCAAGGTAGAAAGTATGCCAGAACAACAATCGGGCTGCCTGCTTCATGTCTGAAACGCTGGCCTCCCAGGAACTCCTTTAATGGCCCAAACATGTGGAAATGACTTGGGAGAGGTCAGGACTGTACAGACGGTGTGACAATAACTCCAAGCTGAGTTCCTGTAATGTGCAAGTGGTGTTTGTGATTAATTGTGTGTACAGTTCCCTCAGACAGATGAGTCTCTTCTGCAAGTTGGCCACAAGTTATCCATCGATTTTCAAGTATCAGGCATTCCACTTTCTGAATGTTCACGGGAACGGCTGCAGTGGGCTCCAAGCCACCTCAGCAAGAATAGTCATTCACAGACATATGGCCTTCTTTAAAACATTTGCACCATTTAAATGTTTTACTGCGGGTAAGAGTCTTTTCACCATACGGTGCTTGAAGACATATGTAAATGTCAATCGGTTTTATGTCTTCATTCTTGAAAGCAAGAGTAAATCTAAAATCAACAGAGCCCTGGTGGAGCGTCAAGAGAAGAGTAGACGCTAATAAAACATACAGTAAGCATTAGATTGCAATGGCAGGATGCAATGGCCGACAATGAACTTGGAGTTCCAGCCACACTAGACACAATAAAGCTACTTCTTAAATGTCACGGTGACTCCAAATTTTAGATAAGACCACTCTATACATTAAAGTCATCTAAAGCTTTATTGCTAATGGGAGGAAAGTCAGCAAGAGACAGCAGAAATGCACTGAGGACTTTTACAAGTATTCTGCTGGATTAACATTTACATTTATTCATTTGGCTGATGCTTTCAACCACAATGAATTTAAAGGGAGGCAGTATACATTCCGGGGATCTGGTCATTGAGGTCTGAACAGTAACAGAAGCTACAATCATTCACAAATTGATCCATCAGCGTAACATAATTGGATCAAGTTCTAGTGCGCAGTTGCGACATACATTGACCACAAATTAATCAGTCAAGTTATGAATTACATAGCCATTTTGTGTAATTATGAAATGGAATCGCAACGCTGATTTGATTTTGCTTTCTGTTGGGGTACTACTGTTCTATTGTTCTGAATTGTGTCTCTATAACATACCCCATTATGACTACGCAATGGTGTCCTTAAAAGGCTAGGGATGTCTCTTATATTGACCACAGTAAATTTTGCCGAAAACATTGCAGAAATGTCAACCAAATACCAATACCTGGCAGATAGGTCTTATACAGTCTGTGATGGGTAGCAACCGAACAAGCCAAAATAAATCAGAAGAGAAAATCTGCAGCACTGTGGGCTGTAATGCCAACCTAGCTGTTACCCCCTGGTTCTTTCCAGAATTTGATGAAAGTGGGAACGATGAATATGGGTTGAAGATAAAGTTGTGTTGGAATGAGGAATAAGGTGACAAGGAGGAATGAAATGGTAATGGATGCAGCTACTGTATAAAGTCAACCTCCTTCTAAGTACAGTACTTTCAGTAGACTCCTCTTGCTGTAATGGTGTACAGATTGTAAGTAGCCCACCAGGAATCATTTTAAGAGAGCCATCTTTCTCAATAGACAAATGTTGACATCTATATTTATATATGTCTGTGTTTTCTCATAGCGTGAGTCCTGACACGACTGGAAATGTTCACACTGAGACAGTTAAATTATTTGCTAAGCTCCAGTCTTTGCATGGGTTATTGACTCCTGACACCCTGCATAGTGCAGGTTACCACGCATACCCTCAGAATACCATATTCATTCGCACCTAGGGGGATTTTAGCATAGTTAAATCGCCTACAAGCAAGTTCCTGAGAGCAAACTAGAGAACAAGAGGAAACACACACAGACAAGATTAAAAAAATCCACAAAAAAAATAACACAAACTCAGAAAGAAACCAGGAACCATGCAGCTGCTGCAAGCTGGCAATGGTCTATCTATATTATATATACGCTGTATACATAGCTCTGGAAAAAAATAAGAGACCTCTGCAAAATAATCAGTTTCTTATGTTTTCTTATGTTACAGGTGCATGTATTGATGAGATGATTTTTTTTTCACTTTTCGTGAACTGCTTACAATATTTCAATTTAGCCATGCAAAAGTGCATTCAAAATACGACTTCAAACAATGACACTTGACAAATGTCTCAGTCATCAGAGTGAATTGTATGGATAATCATAACCTCCACTGTTTAACAGAACATGAAAATGTGTGGGCAGTGAGACACAGAACAGAAGAGATGGTTCAGTGACATGCTTTCTTGTAACATATATCCACAAGAAGGTTAGACTGAAGAAAGAAAAAAATATATACTATGGCATGACACTAACAGTCTGTTACTATAACTCAATCCATCATTTCCAGCATCATAGTAACAGCAATATTTACTTTTTAAAACAGTATTTCTTGTGTTGAAGTCACTTGTGTTAAATTGACATTGACATACAATTAAGCTGGGTATTAACAAGCTCTCATAATCCAGGAATAGAAGCATAAAAGAGAGAGACAGACAGACAGAGAGAGAGAGAGAGAGAGAGAGAGAGAGATGGTCCCCTGACTACAACACGGAACTCTATCCTCTCTCTCATCACCATATGTTGCGTATGCAAGTCATCAATCTAGACCGCATAAAATGCATGAAATGAAGCTAGACTATGATTTTGACACTGATCTACTTACACCAATCAGCCACAACATTACAATGCATCAGGGCATGACTCTACAAGACCTCTGAAGGTGCTGTTGTGTTTGGCACCAGGATGTTGGCAGTGGATCCTTTGAGTGCTCCATGGATCCTCTATTTGTCTGGTGCATCTCTTTGGTCCTCAATTAGATTGGGATCTGGGGGAGTTTGGAGGTCGGATGGGCGCTCTTTTGCTGTTTGCCTGCTGCGCCCTACTGGGTGTTCTGATGCCTTTCTACTGTAACCAGCATTGACTTTCTCTTGGCGATTTGTGCTGCATTGGCTTTTCTGTGGGATCAGAAATAGATGGGATGGCTTTTGGCACCTGCTTAGAACAGGCAATGGATGCCATTATCCTGGCACAAGTTTAGTGGTTTATAATTGATAAAACATTCTAATATGTTAATGTTATGGATGATCGGGGTACACTATAATTAAGGTCTAAAATTAGCTGTTTCAAATTTCTAATGTTATTTGTCACATACATAGCCATACATGCAGTGAAATGCTTATATGACTGCCTGTAACCTAAAGAAAGAAATAGAGTATTCAAATAAAGCAATAAAACATGAAATAAGAGAAAATGATAAAAATATGGAAAACATTAGCTGTGAAATTTACAATATATACAAGTAATAAAATAGAATCAAAAAAGAATTGAAATAGTGTGATAAAATAGTGTAGTAAAATAGAATTGAAAGAGAAGTGTACCAGATGTTAAGTGTATAGGTTATGCAAAATAAGTTACTTGGATTGTGTAAAAAATAAGCAACATCCAGTCACAAGCAGAACAATGTGCAAAGTCCCAGAGGTGTGCAACTTATAGGCCATGTTTAAATGTACATAAATGTGCAATGTGATGAGTAGTGTATGGAAGAAGGCAGGAAGAATGTTATTGTGTGAGAGAGAAAAAAAAGAAAGGGGAAAAAAAAAAAAAGGGGTGTTCCGGTTGATGTGATGTTCCTCACATTTGTGAAACTTCAATGCCTTCATCAATCAGTGCTATTTGCATATAAAGGAATGCATCTCTGCAAGTAAAATGACTGAGCATGATTACAATGAAAGCATAAAATGGAATTGAACATGCAAATAAATAGTAGCTTTTTGGATGGTGTCTCTCACATATGGTATCTCATATGTTTAATTTTATATATATATATTTATTTTTACATGCAAAATTCAACAAAGGCTCTTAGAATGTGCATCAATTACTTTCCTATGTCGTTCTCAGTATAGTAAATGTATTCTTAATTCTTGATTGTGGAACTCAAATATAGCCTACAAAATAGCGTTTAAAAATGACATAAGGTTGAATAGATTTAAGCTCATCATTTGAAAACAAGTGCATTCTCTCCTCAAATCAACTTAACACTCCCCTGTTTGCAGTGTGAGATGCTTTGAGTCAAAGGTTAGCATTTCCAGCTCCAATATGAAAGCCGCTCTTTGAAGTGTGTGTATAAAGGGAAGCCACACTGCGTGAAGCGAAAGCTGCGAAGCCGCAGGAAAGAGCAGCACAGTGAGGCCTGTACCCCTCAGGCAGTAATCACTTACTGTGTAGATCACATGCTCCCGCTCATTATCGTAGACATGTTCTGCATTTAAAGCAACAACCTTGTTACTGCTGGTTTGTGCATTCCTAATCATTACCCCTGAATTGTACTATAGATCAGAATCACAATGAAACCAACAAAAACTTTTTATTTTTTGCTTTATGTTTGACCAACAAATTTTACTGCAGTGGCTCTGACCTCCCGTTTTTGTTTTACATTCACGATCAGATGTGTATGAAGTTCCTGTATCCGTGTCACTACATCATTAGTGAAACGTCAACTGCATGTAATCTGGGGCAAAATGTAGCACACTTAAAGACAGATGTGCAGCTGCATTCTTTAGTTCTTTAGAGCTGCAATGCAGTTTCTACATGCTGTGTTTCTTTCAAATACTAAACACAGTGTTGGGAGGGGGTCTTGGTTACAGGGCTTGTGGGAGGAATATGTTTAACCCGGTCAGCATGGCTAGTCCATTTTTACCAGCCACCATGGATCATCTTCATGTCTTCAAAGCTATTTATACAGAAAATGAATGGCCTGTTTCATTCAATGACTCTTAATTCCATTTAATCACTCTCAGTTTTTGTGTGGAAAGGAAGTGGACAATACTACTCCTTGTTAGAAGAGATAAACTGTATTCATGTAACTGGTCTCCCTTGTGTCTGGCCCAAAATTGAACCACAAGCGTTGATTGCTCCAGCTGTGCTACAACTTAATGCAAATCAATTAAGATTCATTAGCACCACTATCTATCATCACCTGCCGTCGCAGATACTATCAGTAGCGAGATTGAGCCAGCATCGGCAAGAGCAGTAGTTACCATTACAGTAGTAGTAAAATGGTCATTAACTGCTTTATCAATGTCAGCCTATGTCTATTTAAAGCACCATTCTCATTACAGATGGATGGAATACATGCACATGGCCTTAAGGACAAACACCATACTCACTGCCATCCATCTGTGTAGTGACTGGCCAATAGTAATGTATGAAAACACAGTTGGTAAATTTAACTCTGCTCCTAGGACGATACATGTTAAACACATGATGTTATTCAAAACACAATGTTTAAGCAGTTTAAGCATTGAAGGAAACATTTAAACCTCCAAGTATGATAGTTGAGTGACTGGGCAGAATTACTAAAACTGCATTAATTAATTTCCATAGTAAACCATACCCCAAGCACAGTATATAGTGGTAAAAGACAACATTGGGTCAACTATGAATTATGTGATCAGGGTAAGGCTGTCCACGACATACCGGTTAAAGCATTATTGTTTTTTTAGAAAAAAAATTTGACTTGAAGCTGAAATTCCTATAAAACAATGACATGAGAGGAATGAACATAGCTGAAGTCCATGAAGTTTATGAAGTACTATGAAGAGTATTAAAAAAAAAAATGAGACAGTATGGAAGATTTTCAGCCACTATTCAAAGAACTGAACAATCCATTACGGCATTCAATGAGAAAAAAGGTCATGGCATGGTGGCATAGTAGTTCGCACTGTGTCCTCACACCTCCTTGGTTGAGGGTTCGATTCCCGTCTCAGGTCTGTGTGTGGGGAGTTCATATGTTCTCCCTGCGCTTGGTGGGTTTTCCTCTCTGTACTCTGGTTTCTTCACACAGTCCAAAGACATGAAGATTATACTAATTGGCGTTCCCAAATTGCCTTTAGTGTGTGTGCCCTGTGAGGGATTGTCACCCTGTCCAGTGTCATAAATCACATCACTACCTGGATAGCCCTATAATAATATAAATGAGGGGGGAGAAAAACAGCATAAAACTGAGTTTTCTTTTATGAGGTCTTTTGCAGCATTGACAGTACTGCAAAAGACCTCATAAATGGCAATTCAGTATTGCCATTTCCATGCTCTAAAAATCATTGTATATCCATGTGGTCAAATATTAAATGATCAACTTACTGACACAAGAGACAATCTGATTGGTCATAAATTTAAGTTCAAGTTCAAGTAGGCCTTTATTGTCATTTCAATCGTACACAATTCAGTACACAGTGAAACGAAACAACATTCCTCCAGGACCAAGGTGCTACATACAACATAAATTAACAACATAATTTAACAAAAACTAACTAGCTAACTAAGAGACCTAATTAGCTGGCTAGCTGAGACAAGACGGATTGACATTTTAAGCTAACAGAAAAACTAACTATAACAAAGCCCTATAACAGAAAAAAACTAAGTCCTATACAAAAGAGACAACATAAAGTGCACGTGCAAATGTGCAAACAAGAGCGACAAAGTGACAACGCAAGAACATGACATCTTAGTAGGTAGTGAGTTGAGGTTGTGGGAGGAGAACCAGTAGGCAGTAAACGTTCCTTATACAGTAAGTAGCAGCAAGATAAAAAGACATATTAGACAGTTATATTAGACAGTCGAGGTACTATAAACACTGATTAAGCAGCATAATACAGAATACACCACAGTTTGATCTGGCAAAACTATATGAATAACCCAAGTTGTTGAGGGGCAGTTTTAGGAATAACTTTGGCAAATTGTAAAGCTGCATTAACATTAGTCGGACGTGGATGAACGATATTTGAGAAATTTAGGAGGTGAGAAAATGCCCTGCTCAATATTTTTAGCGCATCAAGATTGTATTCACTAGACTGCTAAAGTAACTTTTAACTTGATTAACTACTGTACATTTCCAAAGCAGTTTCCCTAACCCTGGCAAGACAGTCTAATTCTGCATCATCTTCAGCGGTTGATTACATATCAAAAACTCACTGTCTCACTCACACTCATTCAGTATTTTCTTGATCTCCTATACAGCGAACACTGGGCGTGAGGCAAGAACACACCCTGGGTGGGATGCCAGGTCTAACTAAACTACATGCAGTTTAATTGCTCTTTACCTATTACCTTCCTTATGCAAGCACAGCCAGCAAATTGAGAAACATCTACTGTTCTAAAAGACCCCAAGTGTTCCAGGCTTTTCTCAGAAGATCGTTTCTTGCATTTGCTTGCAGTGTCTCCGATGCAGCACAAACCAGATTTTACAGGAACCCTGACTCCCTTGTTATATAACGAAAGTAGCTAATGTAGCTGACGAGTGTTTTGGAGTTCTTTTCTGTACAAGGATGGCTTTGGACCAAGAGAGAGAAACCAGATGTTTTCATGTATCAATGTCTATATTAGTCCTGAAAGGTATGACATATGGCCCTGATCCTCACCCTCCAGTGTTCCAAAATAAACCTTGTCAAACAGGGTATCACGCACACTGGGCCTCTCCCCATAACATGTTTTGAGAGAGAGAGAGCGAGAGAGAGGGGGGCGGGACTTCATTGTCATACTCCCTTTTCTCACAAATCATAAGGAAAACTCTAAACACTTACATTCAAATTATGAACAAGATGGAACAAAACGAATAGTCAGGCTTTGGACTTGTATTTACAATGAATGTAAATGTTTATGTTATACACACACTGCACACACAACCAGGAATGGCTCATTCTCTTTGGATGAAGTGACACCTTCCATCTGTTTTATCAGTAGATTAATGGGTCCATCAAGAAAAGCAAGGACACTGATACTGATGACATGGGGAACTTCATGAACACTAATGAAGGCATGCACTCAGATTTCCTTTGCTACAATTACCATGTCTCAAGCCAAAAGGCAAACATGATATCGTTGCTTACAAGAGCAACAGGTATGTGTAAATACAGCAATTCTGAAGATTTCATTCGCATTCTGAGTATTCTTGTTAAATCATTTGCATGTTTGGACAATCAGAGCAATAAATGAACACATATCCTGTAACTGCAGGTGTCGATATCCTCTCTATTGCAGTCGTAATGTGAAAGACCAGTCATGTCACTGGTGCAGTTCAATAGCAGTCTTAAACCTGCGTGATTCTATCATTTGTGGAGTTGCTGTGACAGATAAGAGTTTAGTGTCAATGTCTTCATGGCTTCATGCAGGCAAGAGCAACAGATGGGAAGAAAGCTTCAGGCCTGATAATGACCACCAGCTCTGCCCACACAATACTATGCCATGGACAATAAGATAAGCAGGCCTGAACCACATCCTTTATGATTGGCTCACAGGCCTGTGATGCAGACGACTGATGGTACAATACAACCAAAGAACAAGACCAGCAGTCAAAGAGCTCATAGACCAGATCACATGATACCTATCCCAATAACAGATACCTCCAAAATAACCCTGGATATTCCTCAATTAACAATCAGCTTAGCACTAATATGAAGCCTTGAGACCATCAATCCATGACAAAAATTCTCAAGAGGCAAGACGCTTCTAGAAGTGGTCTTCACTCTCTTGGAAAGCATGTCCTTGTCAGTCACTTGCTCTGCACAGCTTTTCCTTGGAGACGGGTACTTCATTTTGTAGACCAATCTTCTAGTTTAAACACTATGCCTAGGAGAGACGTGCCTTTTTATTCCCTTAGCAACAGAGATTCGTAATCTTTCCCCTGAAGTTAGCGCAACTCTGAGTGATATACATGATATGGATGCATACTTCATTCATCTGGCCCATATATACACACACACACACAAATTGATACATGATTTATGTAGTTTAAACCTTAAAGCACAATCATGACTATATGCAACAGGCTTAACATTTATGGTATTTAGCAGACCAAAGCTCATCCAAAGCCACTTACAGACATTAAACTAGACCATTGTAGATGATAAGAGCCTCAGGTTGATAACCCACAGAAAATATTGATTGTACTGGCTGAGAAGAACTGAAAAATTAAACCACACTCCAACAGATCTTTCTAAGACTTTTTACAAAATAAGTCAGTGAGTGGGTTACAAAGGAAGAACAAAGTAATCTAAGCTTGAAGGCATCATAAATCCAGCAACTACATATGATTTAACAAAAGGGTACAAAATTTAACTCTGTTTTTAGATAAAAGATGTTTCATCAAAGAATCTGTCCAGGTATCAGCTTTAATTATATTTTTCCAAGGGTCTCTGGAAACTAGGACAACAGCAAGAACCTAGAAAGCAATTTCACAGACTGTTCAGTCCACTGCTAGAGTGGAAATCAAATCTAAGTCATGTGTATTAAATCACTTTGAAGACAGATGCCTGATTCACATTTACAGATAAAAAAGCTAAGTAATACCCCGAGTTACAGATTCATTAAACCAAAGTCCCTGATGCACCAGAATAAAACTTTTGAGACAGAGCTACGGCTGGGCGATATGGCAGACAAATTATCACAATATATATTTTTTCATATCAATCGATATGGATAATTTTTAATGAGTTATTACAAGGCTATATTATTTAATAAACAGCAGATGAAACATGTTTAATTAAAAATGTATAAGGATCTAAGCTTGAAAAAAAAAAAAAAAAAAAAAGTAAAATCAATTAGTATATTGACCTAACATCAATGAGATACAATAAATGCTATTAATATAAACTAAGTAAATACAAAGGTATAAGTAACTGTAAAATTAGTTTGTTGCAAAAACTGCCATATTTTATTTTTTTTAACAATATATTTATTTTTAATATCCTTGGGTCCTGCATCCACCATCATGTCTTTCAGTCACTTCCCCAGCTCGCAAAGAATCTTGAGATATGTTGACCCATGAATTACACACCATTGCACCCTTCATTTTCATGGGAAACAGGCCACAATTGATGAAGCCTTTAAAATGTGATAGCCTAATTTGCGACGGTTTGACATAATTGGCCTTCCAATGCATCATTCAAAAGATGCATTAATGCTATGTTTTAAACTAGACATCCTTTTAGCATTTTTGACGAAGTGTCTATCACAGCATATATCGTTATCGTTCTATTGTCCAGGCCTAGACAGAGCACCGCAGTGTATAAGATTAAAGAGAGAAACAGGTCCATACAATAATGTAGTTATAGCAGTTCAATCACAATCAGTGTAATCACTCACTGGCTGAATCTTCAATGCTTAAATTTTTCATTCTTTGCAGCTGACCTTTCTTCGATTGTCTTTTTCCTGAGATGTGTAAATCCACTAACTGATGATGCCATAAATCCTTTTCCAAATTAAACATAAAGTCAGCTAACATTACCTTCTCCACTGTCCTGATCTATCAGCAACCTATTTGTACTTCCTGTTCCCACTCTCTCTCTCTCTCTCTCTCTCTCTCTCTCTCTCGAGGAACAGTGGCACGGGGGAGCCGGTATTTTAAGTATGGCAGACTCCTGTGTCTCTGCCTTGCCTCAAAGCACTTGAGCGGCGTTTAAATTTGATACTGTTTTATCATTTTACCAAAATTGAATTGGCTGCAGACAGAAAAAAAAGACAAGTGACCTACATCATTGACATACTTAATAATGAAGTCAGAAATGGAGCTGAAGAGAAGGACGTGCAGGGGATACAGAAATGGACAAAACACACTGCTTACATAAACTGTTATCACTATATTAATAAGCAATGAATAAACAGGGGGAAAAATGTAACTACTAACCTCTTCCCATGTCTAAAAGAGTAAAAATATGCACACACAGCTAGCCATTTAATGTTTTATTAGGGGCAACAAATCCAGTTCTGCTACACTGACTAGATCCAATTTAATAGGGTGCTTGTGGATCTTGTACAGTAATGCTTTACTGAGCTGGGGGCTGTTGCTACTCTACTGTGCTGTTTCATTCATTTTAAGGAAGAAAGGAGAAATCCATGTCAGTAGGTACAAATGTAGAATGCATGTTATATCTAAAGCAATTAGAAAAAAATGAATCACTAATTCATTACGAATTTCAGTTGTCCTACATTTTAGAAAATCAAACAGTTGTTACTTTAGGGTTTTATTCAGCATTGTTAGATTTGAGGTTTGGGAATTGACACATGACCCTTATACTATACATGCATTCATGCATTAAAGACACCCGGCATTATTTCTCCTCTCTTAAAATATTGATGTATGTCTGAAGCATTCTCGCTAAAATCATGGAGAGAATCAGAATATTTCATACATAAACCTTATGCTTTTCATGTCACAAACAAAAAACATGTACCACCCAAAAACAACCAAAAACGAGACGTAGACATTTTGCCAGTCATTCCAGAAAGCTCCTTCTCAGCTACAGCCACAGATGACTTTACCTCCATGGACCCGACTTGTGCTCACTCTTACACATTGCCTATACTGATTTATCTTGTATACAGGGTCACAGGAGGCCTGGTCTATCCCAGGAGATGAGGGCTTAAGGTGGGTACATCCTAGACATGGTGCCAATCCATCTCAGGGCACAAACTCGCTTTTTTACAGTCACATAGGTCTCTACTGTGTGTGAAAAACCATGCTTTTTCTTCTCTTCATTCGCTTGTTCTTGGTATTCTATTATTTTACATTCCTGCTCTTTTGATTAGTATTTTAAATGTAATGCTCACAATGTTTCTGAGAAAAACAGGTGGAAATAACCTCTAAATCAGTGCTCAGCTCCACCGAGGAGTCGCCATTTTATGTTTTTTCTAAGAAAAGCAGCAGTGGTTATCATTTATTTATAGTGGAAATGTTCTGACAGCTCTCATGAAACATGTATGTGAACTGCCTTACTGTAAACATCACATCTGACCGTTTTCTCAATGAGGGACAATTCCGAGCCGGTTAAGGTGTGAATAGTAAAGCTGCGAGTTATTGTTTGTTAAGCTTGTATTGCATGCTAAAGGTGGAAAAATGTCAAAATATGGGTAACTTATTTGCTAAACGCTAACGATTAACCTTTGTTTAACCTATTTAAAAAGTAGTATAACTGGTGAGCATTAAATATACACTACCGTTCAAAAGTTTGGGGTCATTTGCAAATGCCTTCAGCATTCCTTTACAATGTAGAAAGAAATAAAAATCAAAAACCATCATGGAGTGAGAAAGTGACCTCAAACTTTTGAACTGTAGTGTACGTACCAGTAGCATGAAATCACACTGTATATTTATTCCTAGTTTACTGGTATGAATTGTTATTGCTATCCACATTTTTAAATTTACACCTTATTTAATTCATTGAAAATCGATCCCACCGCACGGCACCTAAGCTGACAGCACTGCCAACCACCGCAGAGATTATAATCACCTTGGCAGCATAGACAACGCTGAGCAACATGAAACAATCTGTGCGTGCTGGCTAAATGATAACTTAACACTATAAGAGCACAGGCAAGTTGTACACTATTATGCTGGATAGAAGAGAAGACCCATACACACAATGACAGCAACTTCCTGCTGTTACATGCAGCTGTTGTATTACGCAGGGTCCCAAAGAGGAAGAACCCTCTTTGGTTATGAAATGTACTAAATGACCTCATAATCTTGAATAATAAGCAATAAATTAAAGAAAAATCATGCAGGGCTGAATGAAATTTGAATTACTTTGACCCCTTACTAAATTGCCACTATTTGACATGATTCAGTTCTCAGAAAGAGTCTATGATTTGAAATTAGCATTTATGTTTTCACATTAAAAAGCCAGACACCTAAACACTATCCACAAGAGCATAGAAATGTATTTCTTTTCCTGTAAATTTAGTTCATGATCCATCAATGGTACTGGAAATGAAAGACGTCTACTAAATCTTTTCTTTCTGCTGCTTTCATTATGTAAAAAAAAAAAAAAAGAAAAGAAAAGAAAAAAGAGAAAGTCCTCACCAGTAGCTGTAACTGTCGAGGGACAATATTGAGGACATGTAGCGAACACTAACAAAGCATGTTTCTTCCCCTGTGGTGCGCCATCACAATTAAACTTTTTTTTTCTGAAAGAGGCATTGATCCTCCTTCCGTCTGCCATGATCATTCTAAGAGAGCCAGCGTTCTGCATGCTTTGTTCATAATTATCGCTGCTACTGAAGGAGCTAATGTTTCTCTCCCAACGCCGCCAGTCTGTGATCACCATGTAATAACAAGGTCACCTTCCATGCTTGTTCTACTGAGAAAATTGTACAACCACTTTTTTTTTTTAATCAACACCTAATGAGGAAAAAGAGATGTATGCTATGTATGTGTACATGCATGTGTACATGTATGCTAATCTGCTAATCTGACATCAATGCAAACAAGTACATACAAACTGATCAACCATAGCATTAAAACCACCTGACTAATACTGTGTAAGTCGCCCTTGTGTACAAAAAGAGCTCTGACTTATTGAGGCATGGATTCAACTAGACCTCTGAATGTGTACTGTGGTATCTGGCACCAACATCTTTTAGAAGAAGTTGTAAGGTGAGGCCTCGATGGATCCGACTTGTTGTCCGACACATCCACAGATGTTCACCCAGATTAAAATTTGATTAATCTAAAGATCAACTCAACACCTTGGACTCTTTGACTTGTTCGTCTAAACAATCCTAAATAGTTTTTGCATTGTGCATTGCGCATGAAACTGTTGAAAGCAGCCACTGCCATTTGGGAATACTGAAGGGGTGTGTTTGGTCTTCCTAACGTTTAAGGAGGTGGTATGCGTCATAGTAACATCCGCATGAACACCAGAACCCAAGGTTTCCCAACAAAACGTTAACCAGAGCATCACACTATCTCTGCTGGCTTGCCTTCTTCCCACAGTGCATCCCAGGGGCACCTCTTCCCCAGTGGAAGCGGTGTTGCTCACATACCCATTGTAGGAGCTTTCGGTGGTGGAGATGGCTCAGCTTGGGCACTCTGACTGGACTGTGGTTATGTAGCCCAATACACAGCAACCTGTGATACGCTGTGTGTTTGACATCTTTCTCTTATAGCCAACATTACGTTTTTCAGCAATACTGTATGTGTTATGGTAGCTCTTCTGTGTGATCACGCACGTTTTTTTACGAGAAGTTTTACTCCCTACTTGCTAGTTTAGTGGTTGTCCTTTCTTGGACCCCTTTTGGTAGATACTAACATGTCATTTTAAAGACACTCTGACCCAGTTATCTAGCTACCACTATTTGGCCCAAATCCAAGTTGCTCAGATCCTTACTCTTGCCATTTTCACATCAACTTTGAGAACTGTTCAGTGCACTTTTATAGTAGATCCCATCCCTTGACAAGAAACTTTTTATTGAGTTCATTCAGGAATTTCAGTATATATATCTATGTGCAAGACTTCTGACAGTTAACATTCATATAGTGGTTATAGTATGGTTGGGTGAGATGATAAAAATATCATGTGATTATTTTATCTAATGTTTTAAAAACATTTCTATCTCATGATACTGCATACATTTGCAAACTATTAGTGTAACATAAATTTCCAGAAGTTTTCCCATAATGTCCAACTTCTGTTGTTGTTTTGTGTACTGAACTAGAATAAAAGATACACTGTATTACGCACTCACCATCTATACCGCTTTATCCTGTACACAGGGTCGCGGGGGACCTGGAGGCTATCCAAGGAGAGGCACGAGGCAGGGTCACCCTGAACAGGGTGCCAATCCATCGCAGACACATACTGTACACACACACTATCGGCACTTTTGGAAACGCCAATTAGCCTAATCTACAGTACATGTTTTTAGACTGTGGGAGGAAACCGGAGTAACCGGAGGAAACCCGATCCTCCTCGCACGAGGAAAACATGCAGACTCCATGCACACAGACCCGAGGCAGGACTCTAACCCGGGACCTGGAGGTGCAATGTGCCAGTGCTAACCACTTAAAATCCATATCAAATTAACTGCTTTTAAACTGTGTTTCTAACTGTTAACATGTTGCAAAAAGATGTTGTAACAAAAAGATATCCCTGGAATATCACATAGAAGTGGATCCCAAAAAAATTTAATATCATGGAAAAGATTTCTGTTTATAATTCAGTGAAACTCTCCTATATCCTAGATCTATTACATGTAGAATAACTGTTCTATTCACAAAGTATAAATACAGTGCATCTCTTGGTCTAGTTCAGTACACAACAATCATGGGAAAACGGCTGACTTGAAATCTGTCCAGAAGATGATCATCAGCAGCCTCCACAATGAGTGCAAGATACAGAAGGTCATTGCTGAAAGGGCTGTCTGTTTGCAGAGTGTTATATCAAAGCATAATCATGGAAATTTGACTGAAAAGTGTACTAGGAAAAGGTGCACAAACAACTGGAGTCCGTGTCCAGAGCCACCACAAACAAACATCTTCAGGGAACGGGTTACAACTGTTGCATTCCTAGTATCAAGCCACTCCGGATCCAGAAGCAACATCAGGAGCATTATACAATACATCGGTTAAGGAGAAAAAGAACTAGACCACTGCTAAATGGTCCAAAGTTCTTTTTGCAGATGGAAGTAATTGAACTCAAGGTCCAATGGTCTGGAGGAAGAGTACAGAGGCAGAGAATCCAAGATGTTTGAAGTCCAGTGTGAAGTTTCCACAGTCAGTGATGATTAGGGTGCCATGTCATCTGCTGGTGATGGTCCACTGTGTTTTATCCAAAGTCAACACAGCTACCAGGAGATATTAGAGAACTACATCCTTCTTTCTGATCACAAGCTATATGGAGATGATGATTTGTTTTTCCACCAGGGCCAAGCATCTCTCCACAGTGCCAAAACTACCACTAGCTGGTTTGCTGGCCATTATATTACTGTGCTTGATTGGCCACACCTGAACCCCAGAGAGAATCTATGGTTTGTTGTCAAGAGGAAGATGACAAACAATACAGACAAGCTTAAGGCTGTTATCAAAGCAATCTGGTCTTCAATAACGCCTCAGCAGTGCCACGGGCTGATCGCCTCCTTGCAGAAATTCATGCTTAAGGATCCCAAAAAAGTAGAGTGAATAAATTAACATGCTATTTTGAGAAACTGGATTTATGATTTTCATGAGCGGCATGTCATAATTATTCAAATAAAAAAGCTTTAAATATTTCACTCGATGTGTGGCTATGGTTTCACTTTAAAAAAAAAAAATAATAAATAAAAAGATATTTCCTTGATATGAAAATTGAGATCACAATACTGATATTATACAGACAAATTTCCTAGGTAATGATTTAAATATTGTATGTAGATCAGATTTCTTTTAATACTCATGTCCTATTTCAAAGCCAGTACTGCTTGTACTGTATCAACTTGTTATTGCTAGTTAGGGCATAAGAAAAATATATTTATTATTAATAGCAAAAAGTTAACAAAAGATAACTTGAGTGACTTGAATGTCATTTTTTTCAATTATGCCTTTATGGTCAGTGCTTTTTGGTTAATGTTTGTATGTTGTACTTAATTCTACCACGTACGTAAGTTTTCGGTTTTTGTTTAATTGCAAACTTTTCAGAATTATTTTTATTTTCATTAAACCATAAATACAACTGTAGACTGCTAATCATTATATTAATCCATAAACAAGCATGGTGTCTGTCAGCAGCATGCATGATATGCAAATATGTGTTCGCCACATTCCGTTTACTGTCGCACACATTTGAATCTATTCAAATGGAGAACTTTTGTGAATGTCCCTGTGTCTTCAAGCCAGAATGAGACAGCCTCTCCATCAGTGTAGTACAATGTCATGTGATCTCAGTGACTTGTAGGTGTTGTGCTTACTCACCAACAAGGTGTTTCTGCCCACAAAACTGTTCTGTGTTTTTTTTTTTCACAATTCTTTGTAAATATTAAAGACTGTTGTGTGTAAAATTTCCAGGAGACCAGCTGTTTATGTACTGCATTACTGCAAAAAATAGGATTGCGGCATACATTGGGTATACAAATGGTCCTAATGAAATGTCTAGTCAGTTGATATCTTGACAATCTCCATGAAAAACATAATGCACATAATTCATAAAATTGAATTTTATGAAGTCAGACTCAGGAAGTAAATTGTCAAAATCCCGTTATCTATAGAAACATCTCTGAAGTGTCACACCTACGTGCATTTACACACATTCATTCACATACTGTAGCTGTAGATGTAGAGGAAAAAGTCGGACAAGGCCGTAATAAATGAGGTGGCATAATGAGCCAGTCTGTTCCATACAGATAAAAAATAATCTGCGTTTTCTAGACACCACACATCAAATTTTCATCACACCAGGCCTTTAGCAGAAGAAAGTACATCGATAATTATATTTCAGCTCCATGAAATGCTTTAGTGAGGGTTATTTCTGAACCACAGCATAAAAAAAACTAACAGCTCCTAAAAAGGTTTTGAGTGACTCGAGTTAATATGAGTAAAGTATAGAAACAAGAACAGAGCCCTCAAACAGTTAAGTGCAAAAGGACTCTTAAAAAATACTCCTAAAAGACAATTTATGTCGATAAGCTGTTTTGTGACAGGTATTTTTGACATATCTGTGACATATGTGTCAGATGTCATCCACAATTTTCTTTCAATCAGAACATGAGAACAAAGCAGTCATTTCTGTAGATAAACTGTACCGACTTATTTTGTTCCCACACAAAAGCCATGTTGAATGTGAGCTTTTGCACTTACGCTGAACATCGTGATTTCAAGGATGTTGTTAAACTGACCCGGAAGCCAAGGCCCAAAATATGCAACAAAGAGAGACAGCTTATACCCTGAGCCACATCTTATCACGCTGGTTCATTCCCCAAGATGTGCTCCAATTTTCTGCACTACTTCACACTGATTTCCATCACTTCAATTTCTTCAAGTTTATAGCAGTACTCTACTAAGATTACAGTCAATGCTTTAATGGACTGCCTCTATGAACATACCATGGGAGACGTTTTCACTTGTTACGCTGTGTGAAACTCTAACCTGTAGATCACACACTGGATGAGAGTGTCCTGGGTAATTTGAAACCATGTACACCAGAGCTGTATTCACTTTCAGGTTTCTCTTTCCTTTTTCATGAATTGAGCATGGAATTATTTTTCAGGGCAAAAAAAAAAAAAAAGAGAAAAGAAGAGACTGTGTTGTGTTGTGTTGTGTTGTGTACTGTAAGTGGCATGATCTGATTATCTGAGCAAAAGAAATCATAAATGTCACCCAACTTTTAGGTCAACACTGACTGTGCTTCACGCACTTTTAGCAGAGAAAGTTATTTGCAATTTGCAAACCTCAAGTACAAACAAGAGCTCTCTCGGCACAGATTCGGACACAGCTTATAACAGAATTATTTATAATCCATTTCATTGAACTTAACAGGAAGGATCTGGTGGAAAGTGTGTGCCTTGCATTCTAAACACATTTAACCATACCCAAGTGCCCAGTGCAAGCCGGAAGCCAAGTGTCTCACTAAACTCTTGTCCCAGAGGAAGAGGCACAGTAAAATCTTTTAAGGGGTTCTGTTCAGGCAGTCCTTGACGGATTAATGAGTTAAGGTCTATAGAAAGAAAAGACTTGTTTGGAACATTGTCACAGTTGATGCTTTCCAGCTTGAAAATATTCATATATAGCCAATCATCTCCCTGACAGTGAAAAGAAGCATGCTATGGCGCTGATACACTTGTCCAGTTTCGGCATCATTGTGGGAAAACCCTGCAGCTTCTGAATCTTAGCAGTAGTTGTTTTCAACATACCTGTCCTCATCTTACTCGAGTTATCTGAAATTAAGTGGAAATGGGGTTATAAAACTGACAATCAAATGTTCTATTCATGTTGTCTGATCACCATAATCAGCTGTGGAGAAAGGTCAGATTTCAAATAGCAATCAAAACACAGTGCCTCTCATTCATCAGCTGAAGTAATGCAGTGTGATGGTTTCATTAAACAAATGAACCATGACACATCTGGTGTCTGATGCTTCAGAGAGAAAATGAAAAAGAACTACTATCAAGGGAGGCCATCAGGCCAGTGCACACAAACGGCAATAGAAATTTCAAATGTATATCCAGCACTAGACGCAATTCCTATTAATTTATTCTGTTCTCCTTCTTGGTCTGTCTTTTCTGTCAAATCCTATGCATGTTAAGTAGGTATTACTCCTCCGTCACTTCTTTTCCATTGAAGAAAAGGTGATCACCAGTCCTCGCTTGGCATAGAGTGCAATTCAATGTTAGGAGATTGGCTAAGGATTTACACTTTGTCCACTCCAATAAAGCTGAGTGAGTTGACGGGGGAGCCTGTCTGGCTAATCAGAAGAAAAAGTGCAGAGCTGAGCAAATGCAGCTCTTTCAATTGCTGGCCAAGAAATGAAAGGATGAAGCGGAGGAGGAAGCTGGGGCACAGTCATTAGTTCCAAGAGAAAGGAGGCTCGTATCCAAATACGTGTAATGTATAAGAGGTATTAAGTGTTAAGCAGCACTTTGAAACACTTTATGTTCTTCATCTAACTGCCTGGTTCATATGCACAATTCATTTTCACAAGCCATCACACTGCTTTATGGTTCTAATTCAAAATTCCTATCATTATATATAAAATATCTTATGACTATGTTAGCAACATTGAACTAGTTAGCAACATTGATGTCAACCAATTCACAATTATATAAAGTTTAAGCTTTACACGGCTTGATTGGATGGGCGAGTCCATTAGTTCATCTGTTAAGCTACAGAAAGCAGATTTTTTTTAAAAAGTGTTTATTACTGGCATGAATGCATGAATGCTAAAAGTGAAGGTAAAAGTGGTTAATAATAAAAATAAAAATAATAAGTCACATGTCACTCATTGAAGTTTTTTCCAGTCTACAGCCGTCGCCAAAGGTTTTGAGAATGACACAAATATTAGTTTTCACAATGTCTGCTGCTTCAGTGTTTATAGATCTATGTGTCAGATGTTACTTCGGTATAAGTAAAATTACAAGCATTTCATAAGTGTCAAAGGCTTTTATTGACAATTACATAGAGTTTATGCAGAGTCAATATTTGACCCTTCTTTTTCAAGACCTCTACAATTCACCCTGGCATGCTGTCAATCAACTTCTGCTCCACATCCTGACTGATGGCAGCCCATTCTTGCATAATCAATTCTTGGGGTTTGTCAGAATTTGTGCTTTTTTTTTTTTTTTTTGTCTAACCATCTCTTGACCACAAGTTCTCAATTAGATTAAGGGCTGAGGATTTACCTGGCCATGGACCCAAAATTTTGATGTTTTGTTCCCCGAGCCACTTAATCATCACTTTTGCCTTATGGCAAGGTGCTCCATCATGCTAGAAACTGTTCGTGGATGGTTTGGAGAAGTTGCTCTTGGAGGAAGTTTTTGCACCATTTTTTATTCATGGTATTTTATTCTTTGGCAAAATTGTGAGTGAGCCCACTTGTTTAAGAATGGGGTTGTGCGAGGATGCTTTACTGTTGGCATGACAGAGAACTGATGGTAGCGCTCACCTTCATACATTTCAACAAGGTCAGGAAAGAAGCCATTTCTCTCCGGGAAAAACATAAGGGACAAACTGATATTCTGCAAAAGGTACAGGTATTGGACTATAGGGAACTGGGGTAAAGTCATTTTCTCTGATGAATCCCCTTTCCAATTCGGAATCCGGAAAAAAGCTTGTCCAGAGAAGAAAAGGTAAGCACTACCATCAGGTCCTGAAAGGGAAGGGTCAAAACGTTGGGTGCAAATATTGACTCTTAATGTAATCGTCAATAAAAGCCTTTGACACTTATGAAAGGCGTGTACAGTAGTTATATTTTAGTATACTACAGTAACAGCTGACAAAAACCATGAAGCAGCAGGCTTTTGTGGAGTTTAATATTTGTGTCATCCTTAAAACTTTTTGCTGTATAAAATTGTTCAACTACAGTGTTGAATTGAACTGTAAGGGTACATACTGTAATGAAAAAAAAAAAAGTATAGAGCTAACTGGCTAACAGTTAGTTCAGTACACTAAGTTTGACAACGAGGGATGTTTAAGAACTCAAAAAAGTTAAAAAATAACAATTTCAAACACCAATTCAAAAATAACAAATCACTGGTTTATCTGTTCCTGCAAATTTCACTAAACATACAATGAACAGATCACAGTATATGTTGAGAAACTTCAGTCACTGAATTCAAAACCACTGGCAGGTTTATTATATGATGATATTTAAGTGATTGTTGTTAAGATATCATTCAGCAAAACCGAAACACTGTTAAAGCACAATGTAAGTTTAATTTACATTCTATTATTAAACAAGCCATTTTTTTTTTTTACTTCTTTTTCTCTCTACCTTGCCATCCACCTTTCACATTGTGTTGTCTGAGGAGTGACTTAGGTCGTGGCACATGCACTTACACTGCTGTATTTCGCCATTGTGCATATGATAAAACCTGTTCAATTAAAAGACTAGATTGAAAAGAATCTACCTAAATTAAGCTGTTAGGAAACAGCAATTTAGCATAAAAATACAGAAAATGCTAAGTGAGTATGATGATTCTAACCAAAAACATAACGACAGCTCCAGCACTATAAATTACCTAACACAAATACATGTATACGGGATATTTACTGTGTTAAATTTAGATTTATTTCATGATTATGCTACCTGAGATAAAATGGTTACTTTCTTGACCAGAATTATGCTCATCTCCCTGTTGGATAGCTGAAACCCACTTTTTTCAGGTTTTTGATCCCGTACGTTATGGCAGTGCCAAGCACAACAAGCGTCCATTATTGTAAAACCACAGACCAATTGCAAGACGACATGGCGACGGGTTTCATTTTATATCAGATCTGATGTCACATGCAAGAGCTCTCTAGGTATGTTTGAGCCTTAGTTATGTCAGTATATTACTGCTTTCATTTTCTACCCTGCAACTTTTTCATACCAGTGTAGCACCTGAGCTGCTCATTAAAATTAGGATTCCATTTTTATCATATTCTCTGTGGAGAAACCATCAGGGTATTTATGTGTTTGAACAAGCCTTCTGTTGACTGTTGTCTGTGGTGGCAGTTATCAGTTTATTGCTTCTGCATTATGTAAATGCTTCAGGCAAATTCCCCTCAATGACAGTTTTAGACAGAATGGAAGGTCTGTTTGCTTTATACAAGTCACTGAACAAGCTGCCATACTTACAGTTAGGAATTTGATATAATTAAAATATAGTGACTGTTCCTGTTGGATCTTAACAAGGTTCCAAGTAGAGCTTCAACATGCAAGAAGAAATGGGAGTGAGACAAAAAAAAATTTGAGCATTCAATTAATTGAAAATAATGATTAAACTAAAACAGGCTGTTTTACAGCTGATCAAAATTTTAGGACCACGTGCCTTTAAAAGGCCAAATCTGTGCAAAGATGTGGATTCATTGTCATTTTCTGTCAGGTAGTCACACGTTCTGATGGCAAAGGCAAAAAAACTCTCCCTTTTTGAACGTGGTTGGGTTGTTGAACTGCATAAGCAGGATCTCTCACAGCGCGCCAACGCTGGAAATTTGGAATTTCTTAAATGATCCTGAGGGTTATGAAACAAAAAAGTCAAGTGGAAGACCCCAAAAAAATTTCACCAGCACTGAGCCGCAGGATCCAATTGGCCGTCCGTCAAGACACTGGACGATCCTTGACCCAAATTAAGGCCGGTACTGGTGCTGACTGCAGCCCCATAACCATCAGACGGCATCTGAGACTGAAGGGCTTCAAAAATCAAAAAACGTCTTCAAAGACCTCGTCTCCTTGAACGCCACATAACTGCTCGTTTGGACTTTGCAAGAGAGCACCAAACATGGGACATTCAAAGGAGGAAGAAAGTTTTATTCTCTGATGAGAAGAAATTTGGTTTCCAACGTTACTGGCATGACAAGCAGATCCCACCTGAGATGTTTTCTACGCGCCACAGTGGAGGGGGCGCCA
>JAQQZT010000020.1:7641642-7652892 GCA_030068275.1 Clarias platycephalus | reverse complement strand
GTTTTGGCACCGGTACCGTTTTAAAAGTATCGATTTGGCACCGGTATCGAAAAAAACCCAAACGATACCCAACCCTATACAGTAGATGGAGCGCCTTGGTTTTAAGAACATGGTCTCGGTTCCACACCTAGGTGTAAGTCTGATAAGTCATTCAAGTATGTTAACTTTGATCACTATTAGTTTTAACAAACACAATTGACAACTTTAACAACTGACAATTAACTGTTCTACTTAAAATATTGATTGGACAAATATTCAGGGTGAAAATATTTAAAAACTTGTTTTTTGAAACTTGAAATTTATAAATTTAGATATGTGAACAGGAAAATAATCATGTTTGCTTGTAAAACTTGTGCTGTATCTGTTCTGTTTGATGTCAGAATGTGACATATCTAGTAACAACATTTTTATTCTTCAGATTGCCATGGCTTTACATTTAGAGTTATATCTCCTTCTGATTGTTTGGCATGCACTTGACAGTATCCGAACAAAGCTTTTTAAGCCGAAGGAACAAAAACCTCAATTTTAAAAATACCTGTGTACAAGTACAATAGGCCATTGACTGATGTGTTCAGCATTTACTGATGATAAACAAGATAATCTCACATGCTACAGGGGAAACAACTGCATAACTGGTCATCTGTTGTGACATTTAGATTGCTTCTTCCTATAAAAGTTCTTGTTCATGTTTACTGTTAATCTGTACCAGACATGCAAGACTATAAAGAACAGTACCACTGCTGCTCACTGTTTCAGAGGGATTGAAGCCCTCTCCACCTTTGATTAAGGTGAGAACAGCCAATTACAGGAGGTGTTTAGCTCACATAAACAGAATTGGCAGGCAGAATTAGCAGGGATGGCTTAGTGGTTAGCACTGTCGCCTTGCACCCCCAGGGTCTGGGTTCGGTTCCCAGCCAGGTTCGATTCCCGCCTCTGTGTGCATGGAGTTCACCCTGTGCTTGGTGGGTTTCCATAGAATAGGCCATCAACACTCTCTCAAACACAAAACACTGAATGATTAGAAAAGGAAAAGGAAACAGAGGAAGCATATGCTGACCTTCTCCCTCCAAGATGGTTTGCTGTCCAGTGAAATGTGACAGATACTGTAGGAAGTGACTAAGATTAAATTTTGAGTAAAAATGAAAAAAAAAAAGTGGTAGCTTGGCTAATTTTCTGGTAGGTGTTAAAAATCTGTGTGCATTTTGACCTGTGATAGACTGGCATTCCTTAAGGGAATTTCTCCAGGCTTTTGCCCAGAAATAGGATCTGGATCCATCATGACCCTGACCAGTCTAAAGTGGTTAGTGAAAGTGAGTGAGGATGAA
This sequence comes from Clarias platycephalus, assembly GCA_030068275.1. Lineage (NCBI taxonomy): Eukaryota > Metazoa > Chordata > Actinopteri > Siluriformes > Clariidae > Clarias > Clarias platycephalus. Next base: position 7,651,567 of record JAQQZT010000020.1, on the reverse strand, counting down.
AGCCCCAAAATAAACAGCTGTAAAGCTTTTTTTGTATTGCTGGAAAGAGCTGAAGGTGAGCAAGTACTTGAAAATCAACATCAGTGGAGATGTAATTAACTTTGCAGGATGCCCTTGTAGCTCCTGCTGTATCTGTATGTTAGTTAAATGGTCAAATCTGTTATGGTGCCAAACAACATGTTAGATAGATGCGTGTGTAATTTCTGTCATCTGAACATTTGCCTGTAAGTAGAAGAGGCTTTTGACTCTGATGGCAGGGTATAGAATCTACAGAGGAGTCATTCTATAATTTGGGGTATATTCTGTTTTCCAATCCTTTAGGGAGGGGGAAATAAAAAACTAAAAAGATGTGGTTGCACAAGTTGCCACATACTCTTATACTGTAACTGTGGATGTGGCTGTGTTCAGAATTAAGCAATCACATTCAAGCTCATGTTAAATAGGAGTCAGTCTGATACACCTGTCATTATTTAAAGTGCCTCTGATTAACCGGAAATAAAATTTGGCACAAAAACAACACTGCACATCACAAAAGAACACCATAACCAGAGTGAAGCATGGTGGTGGCAGCATCATTCTTTGCGGCTGTTTTTCTTTAGCTGGAACTGGGGCCTTAGACAAGCCCCAGGGGGGGAACTATGAAACGTTCCAGATACCAATGTTGGCACAAAACCTTCAGGATTCTGCTAGAAAGCTGAAGTACTAGATCTTTCTGGATGACAACGATCCAATCATAGAAAAAGTTCTGAAATGGTTTATCGCTTTACTTTAAAAATGAGAACTGGTCAGCCAGACAAGTCCTACCACGGAAATCTTACCCAGTAGTGTACATAATAAGTCATCATTCCTACATTGTTATCGTTATCAGTCTACATTCTGTATGTCACAGCACACATTATTCATATGGGTACATTTTAACTGCCACAGAACTAAATGGCATCATGGGATGCCGGTCACTTGGCATTGCGACATTTTTGATGTGAGGGATGAAGTACTGTTAGTAAGATAGTTGACAAACAAAGTTGTCTTCAAAAATCCAACAAATGTTTAAAATGGTTAATGTTTAAGCTATGCAATTAGAATCAATGTTACGCTGACGGAATTTACCAACTTAAACCACATTTTCTTCTACTGAGAAAGAACATTGTTTTACCTATGTGAAATGTAACCTCAAGTTAGAGAATGACTCAGCTGTTTCTTTCTATCATCCAACAGAATTGCACAGTACAGCTCAAAGGCACATGGCAGTTTATTTCTAGTCAGCAACACAACAGCAACACAAAACAAGAGGCTATTATGAGGAAATTGACAAAAATATGACTCTGCTGCACTGTCGCCCCTAACTTACTCAGCAAGCTGTTCAGTCAAAAATGTTGGTGTCCTCAGCGTTCTTTGTATAGTGTAGAACAACAGGTTCACACAAACAACTGGCAAAAGCAAACAGTATTATGTCTGGAAGGGAATCTTGATCTCCAGATGGGTCCACCATTTCAGACTATTGCTCTCGGGATTCCAGGCACACCAAATCAGAAAACACTGCCACATCTTAAAACGATCTTATCTGGTAGAGGTCAATGAGTGCTGAAATTTTCCAAACACGGTCAGTTCTAAAATTAACGTGAATCATCCATCCATAATTAGGCTTAGTATAGGGAACTATAAAGTTATGGGGTATACCATCCAGCATCAGCCATTCTCTCTCAGGATATATTTACATTTAGCAGACACCCTTATCCAGAGCAACTTACCTTTTTTTTTTTTAAATCTCATTATACATTTACGGTCCTTGTTCAAGGGCCCAACAGTGGGACCTTGGTGGTTGTGAAGTTTGAACCTGGGACCTTCCGTACCATAGGCCCATGCCTTAACCACTGAGCTACCCCTGACCCTGATGTATAGTATCTACAGCCCTTCAATAACCAAACACAGCTTTATAAGTCTCTTTATACAGTATATATCTTCACAAAGACAATTGTTTTATTCAAAGTTTGGGAATCAAGGACTCAGGACACTGAGTATCACCTAGTAACTGAAACACTAAAAATTTAACCTTAACTCTTTAACATAAATGTAAATACACAGTGATGGTGGGAATGCCAAGATGACCATTACCAGAAAACATCTGTACAACTACAAGATGTAAAGTTATCCAGTACCACCATTCTCAGAAAAATAAACATTGTCTTGATTCATGATATTTCTCCCAGACAAGATTGAAGGCACCATAAATCTGAAATATATAAGTGATGACATTATAGTATTAAATTAGAGTCAACAGTTTAGTCAGCATTATTTGTCCCAGCCACATACTGTGCTTATTGCAAAGGCAAAACCAGGTGAATGAATGAAGCTAGTTTACACAACTGTCTGCGTACTCATGTTCAGGATCTATCATGACAAAGCACTCCCATTAGCAAATTTCTGCCTTCTATTAGGTCTCTGTTTCAGCAACCTGATCTACCTGATCAACTTATCTAGTGCAACCTGTCCTATTACTACCTCCAGAGAGATTAATAGCTTACAGGATCAGACTTTGTCAAGGGAGATATGCTCGTCAGATTCAGTGGCTTGCTCGGATCTCCCTTGCTACAGTGTGATTTGGGTTAAGGAACAGATTGCTCTTCTTATCAATGGTAAGATTTAAGGTCAGAAATGTACAATGACATGAATGTGTTTATCTTATTGTTGAATATTCTTGAGGTATACTTCTGTGAACATCATTCAAGTTAAGGTGCTTTTCAGATGTTTACCTTATTCTGATCAGTCCAGTACAAGAAGAAGCCTTTAGGGTCAACCCTTAGTGTCACAGGAGTCACGGTGGTAGAGTCCTGTAAGCACAGAGAGACAAACAGAAAGTTTAAAGACTTTATTAGATTACAAATCGACAGGGATTGGTCTTAAAGTAATGATAAAATGATGGAAAAATTATGTCACCCTCACCCTTTTTTATGAAATACCTTCAAGGAATTTAATTTGATGAGCAGACTAAGATTTTTTTTTTTAAGTAAAGGGTGAGCTAAAGGCCTTACTGAATTGGAGTCTATGACAGGCACATATCATGGTGCCATAAAATATTAGAGTCAATTATGTTTTCATATGCAATTTTAGGCAATGCAATAATTGCCTTATTTACAGTACTTGAAAAATGAAGTGGATGTAAAAAGTTCGGTTTGGGAGGACAGACTCTTGATTCCAGAGAAGGAAGCATGCTTTGAATGAATTAAACCACCCCAGTATGAACTTTGGCATGTGCAAGCCTATAAATAAAAAAACATCAGAGCTGAGACTGCACATTATAACATACCACATAGCTGTGCCAGTGAATCTTAAAGCTCCATTATCTAGCAACCAAAGATATCACTGAATACTTGCATTGAAAAAACAACCATTTCTTATCATTTCTGTTCCAGATTAAGCGCTAATGATCAGCTACAAACAATTTAATGCGGATGTTTGGATATCTGACAAACTAGCAGGTGATCTGCAAGAACAAAATACTTAGCGGATATTGTTAAAATTTTATCTAACAGAGAATACTGGCTATAAAAGCTGCTCTGTGGGTGATTTATTACCTGTAGATGGGGCTAGACGGCTATTTTGAGGCTAACATAGTTTTGATTAAATGATTCCACCACTCCATGACAAACAGGTGAAGAAGTGCACTGACGTTTAGTAGTACTTTCAAAACCCCAGACTAAGTAAGCCGGCTAGATTAGCAAATCAATCCTTTTTTTTTTTCATTATTTTAATTTCCTGCATTATAACACAGATAACAAAGCTCGGGTGTAGCCTTCCTACAACAGACTGAATGATTCTATTTCTGGTAACAAGGTTCAGTTACACACATCCGTAATGACACGGGGGAGGGAGAGATAAAGTTGGCGACGGAGCAAGTGTCGAGTTAACTGATCCTTGTGATACAGTGCGGGAATTCAAAGAGGCGAGCTGCAGTTGTTTTTGCTAGAGGGGTTCCGATATGTAGACAGTTATATAGGAAATCAATCTCTCTATCTGAAAACAGAGCACTAGCTAATTAGAATGGCCGTATCGGGGAGGCACTGAATAGCCAAAGCTCCAGAGACAATGTGTCATAGTGCAATGAACAATTGTGCTCTTGGGAACAGGCTCCAAGGGATGTACAGTATAGGCCAATTATTAACGTCCTCTGATTATATGATGACACACTCCATGATGCACATTGAGTGGCCCATAGTGTCAGATACAGTTCATATTCTAAGCTAAAACTAACTGTTCTGGATGAGAAAACTGCGCAAAAAAAAAAAAAAAAAAAAAAAAAAAAACACCCCTATTAGGTTCTTTAATACAGTAATCCAATTGACATAATTAACAACAAGCGATCATCCAATTATCAAACACTAACAATCATTTTATGTGGTACAATCAACTGAACATGTGATACTACCGTAAAAATCTACTAAAAGCAAACATGAAAACATGGTGAAAAGGAAAGGAGTAAAAAGTGCACTGGACAAATGTTCGACAGAGAGGAAATTTTGGACAAAGCTGCTGGATATATAGTTTAGACTGGCACTGTAGGTGCATACTGGGATAACAAGGGAAAGAACCGAGTGCCAAGGCACAGAACAGGGCAACGCAGCTCCACCACCAGAGCTCCACAGGCTGATGGATGGCTCTACGCACATATGGACAGCTTTACACACTTACACACTTGCGTGCAAACACGCGCACACATACACAGAAATCCAGGAAAGGACAGTGGGAAAGAACAACGTACGACTTCCTTGTGCTGTTTTGATGAATCCCTGCTGAATGATTTATTTTTCTGTTAAAAGCTAAAGCTCCACCTTCATGTTACATAGGAAATGTAAAAAAGAAAAAAGAAAAAAACAGAAATATAAAAACCCATACAATTAGAAATACTTTCAGGAATCAATGAGTAAAATTTTAGTTAAAATTTGAGTTGGTAACTAACAATGAAGATAATAAAAATTTAAAATATGTCTTTTAATGAACTTTTCTGATTAAGCAAAAACTAAAACCAAGGAAAATCAAAGTAGCAGCAATACAATATAATTATTAACTAAATATGAAAGATAGCAGAGGGCAATTATGCAAGTTAAGTATGTGTGTACGCCTATGTGTGTATTGCTGTGAGCTGAAAAAAGTGGAGACCACAACAGCCAGAGAAAGAGCAAACACGCGTGCAGCAACTGAAGACAGAAGAGTGCAACAGCGTGAGACAGAGAAGGCGCATGCAGTGCTGAAAAGCCAGTAATATTTTGTGCACGTGAATTTCACTTAAAAGGGTTGATTGAGGAAAACTGGAAATATGAAGCTAACTCACAGCAACACACATTCACTAATTATACACCTTCTCTTCAGGTGTGAATTCCTTCCCACTAACTTGACTCTTACGTCCGTCATAAAGCGGTCATGCCCCAACAGCACAAAGTTCTGATTCGAGCAGCTGTTTTGCTCAAATTAACAGTGAAATATTCCCACACTTGGGAGATTACTGCTCATCAGGGTGTTCGCCATCACGTTATTCCTCATTTCACTCCAGTAAGCTCCAACACATGTAGGTGTTAGAGCGTTCACAGTTTGTGCGAGTGTGCACTGGTTTCAAGGAGACTGACAAAGAACAACACCACAGCACAGTCATTGATTGAGGACTTTCTTGATAATGCAACCTCCTTCCAATCCTTACTTCTTAAAGGTTCTGCTGCTAACGTCTTGGTGCTGGATACCACAATGCACCTTCAGATGGTATATATAAAGTCTGTGCCTCAACATGTCAGCTATTTTGGCAGCATAAGGTGGACCTACTTACAGGATAATTACTGAAGTGATTAATATGTTTCAGCTGGCAACAAGTTATTAAACCCAAGCCTCTCATTTCTTAAACAACCGTGTCAGAAGATATTTCCTGTGAGCGTGGCAAAGATGTTACTCTGTTTCATTACTGCCATGCATCAAGCAAAGACAATAACTAAGGAGACTGCTGAAACTACTAAAATTGGGTTAAGAATTGTCCAAAATGAGACCATTTCCACATGTACAATGCGAAGAGAACTCAAGGGATTGGGAATAAACGGCTGTGTAGTCCTAAAAAAGTGAAGTTAATTGAAAAAAAGGCTTTAATTTGGTAGTTGGAATAAAGAATGAACTGTAAAGCAAAAAAAAAAAAAAAAAGAAGGTCATGTGATCTGATGAGTCCAGATTTACCGTGCTCCAAAGTGGAAGAAGAGAGGTGGATGAAATGATGTACCAATCATGCCTAGTGCCTACCATACAAGTCTGTGGGCGCAGTGTTATGATCTGGGCTTGCTTCAGTTGGTCAGGTTCGGGTTCAGCATTATGATGTGCTTAAAAAGATATGTCAGCTGACTCCTTGAAAGACCAGGTTTTTACATCAATGGATTTTTCCCCCCTGTGTATTCTAAGATGACAATGCCAGTATTCATCTGGGTCAAATTGTGAGAAAGTGGGTTATTAAGCATGCAACAACATTTTCACATATTGATTGGTCACCAGACCTTAACCCCACTGAAAATATTTAGAAGATCTTAGAGAGAAATTAATGCGACTCAAATAATGAGTCGTAATAAATGTTGTGACATTGCATAAGCTTATCGAAACAATGACATGGTGAAGGCATGCCGTAAACAAAGCAAATGTGGTCCAATTAAATATCAGAGAGTGTGACTTTTTTTGGCCATCCAATGTGTAATTGTGTCATTGCACTATTGGCCATGAAATGTGTAAACAATATCACATGGGAGGGAATATCAGCATGGCTGTGATGTGGTTGTAGACATGAGGGTGCAGCCCGAGCTGATATTCAACACAAAATCACTCAAGGGTTCGCACAGTTGCTGCCCCCAGTATGTGTGCATGAAGTTTGCATGTTCAGCCCATGCTTGGTGCGTTTTCCTTCAGGTACTCTGGTTACATAAACCAGCTTACACAAACCAGCTCTGAACAATTTCAGTACTGATAAAAGATGAACAATTTAGTTTCACGCTGACTGCCTTTTTGTTCTCCACATTTCTATCATATTTCTTTAAAAACAAAAGAACTATGCTTTTCATATATTAAGCCATCAATCCATTTGGCTTACATGCTGTGCACAAAGCTGCATATCTCTGCTGGTCCCTTTCTGTAAGTGCCTTGGCATAAGAAACACACCTACTCTACATCTAAAACTGTACGAAAATCACCAGCAAGACTGGATGCTTGTACCCGACAGCATACATCAATAGTGACTTCTATTGATTGCCCTTATTAATGTCCTCCTACACAATCAAAATCTATAGTCACGAGACAATGCTGCCAAATTAAGTGTGTGAGTGACACAATGCTGCATCTCCATCTCTTTATCGCCAGTTCGCCAGTATTTGCTAAATAGCCTGAGTTTACAGAGCGCCGCAGATCCTGGCCTCTGTATGATTGTCAATTACATTCTGTGCGATAAAAGATGTGCAAGCTAAGCAAACAAATCATGATGGATTAGTTTGCGACTGGATAGTAATTCACATTCAGCACACGGTGAACTTGAACAATCAGTCATCGACAGAGGAAAAACTTGTAGGATTAGCCTGATTTATGTTCACCTTGGGAACATGTGATGGGAAAGGTCATTCTGTTCACTTAAACATTAAAATACAAGCCAGTCCTCTGAATGGGTTTCTCAGCATAGTCTAGAGGAAATGTTCCTGTAACCCTGACTCTAACGCCCAGGCTAATGCGACAAACAGATCTGTGAATCTCAAACACAGCACACCTATTCGGATGCCAAATAAAAAGTGGTTGCAAAACTTCTCATTTTTCGATTCCCAATCCCAGATGTTCACCTTTTGTAAAATGAGACATCCCAGTGGGCACAGGTAGGACTGCAGGAGACCTGTTGGCGAGACATTAAAACTCGAAGCATCCCAAAAGTCCTTATACTAAAGTGTTTTCAAGTAGTAAGTAGTAATATTTCATTTTGGTGGAGATGAGATAAGGACCTCTCATAAAACTGAAGACCTTCTACAGACCCGACTCGGATATACAAATTAAAAAAAAAAATACAAAACCTTAATGCATACCTTCCAGTTACTGACCAGAATCTGACCAATTTGTAGCTACTTAGATAAACAATTTAAAGTTTATGGCCTACAATGCATATCGCGCTGTATTCCTAGATTCTTGGATTGTAAACACTCTGATTGCGTAAAAAGCCTCTACACAAGAACACCAGCACGCACACTTCGGAGTTTAACTATCAGTTGCAACAGATGATACCGCATCCACAATTCCTCCTCTGAGCATTAATCAAGCTTTAATACTTACATCCTCCCATTTCATGAATTTGTTCCCTTTCCTCAAACTCTCCGGTACGGCCACAGGCTTGAGCTGGAGCGCGTGAACTCCCGGCTGTGGCCCCGCCATCTGAGCGCGCCGACCCTCACAGCGCAGGCACTAATGTCAATTTCCCGTCCACTGGAGAAGAAAAAATAAAAACTCTAAAGGAATTAAAAAAAAAAAGTGGATTTCAGTGCCAGTCCGTAAGGAAACTAAAGCGCGCTAGTGTTCATACTTCGTCCGCTCTGTGCGCTCTGTAGTTGTGCTCTTGGACAGGAGTGGGAGAGGACGGTGGTTCACACGCTGTCCCGCTGTTTCGGACTGCAGCAAACTAAAGCAACATACTGTAGAGCGAGTGCGCGCGCTTCCATTTATGAAGCGTGAAGGCTCGCGCGCTCTGAGATGTGGCGCCGCCCCGCGAGTGAACACGCGCATCCTGGTCACGCAGGTATCCACGCATATCCAGATCCTGAAAAAGACCCGGGAAATCAGTATGTTATTCGAGAATTAATCATTTCACTGTCAAAGTGTTGCACACATAGATATATGCTGCTAAATACACATTTTTCTATTTAATTTTTTTTATTATATGGAAGTTTTTTATTTTTATTATTTTTTTGTACTGTATTTGTAGCCGAATATTAGCAACAGTTCCTATTTCTTAAAAGCCAGGAACCACGCAAAAGATCCACTGTCCAAATAATACCTGCTGGTGGCACTCTGCAATTATAATGCAAACCTGCTGCACGTCCATGCCCATATATATTTTTTAATTTTATTTAAGTGTATTTTCAATTCATTTCATGTATCTCATGCTTGCTTTCTTACATGATTACATTTTTGTATATACTGTACATACACTACATAGACAAAAGTATTTGGCCAAACCTGCAATAACACTATATCCAAATACATATCCTCCAATATGGAATTGGTCACCATTTTACAGTCTGTCCACAATATTTTGTTTTTGTGGGAATTCATGCCCATTCATTCTGTAGAGCATTTATAAAGTCAGGCACTGATGTTGAATGAGAAGGCCTGGCTCACAATTTCCATTTCAGTTCATCCCAAAGGTGCTCGATGGGGTGGAGGTTCAGGGCTCCGCACAGGCCACACAAGTTCTTCCACACTGGACATATCAAACTATGTCTTTATAGTCTTCATGTTGAAATTGAAAATTGCCTTACCCAAACATACCACAAAGCTGGAGGCATAGCATTGTCCATGATGTCTTGGTTTACTAAAGCATTAAGATTGCCCTTCACTAGGGATAAGGGGCCTGAGAAAACACCTGAATTCAATAATTAACAGGTTTAAACAAATACTTTTGGCCATATAGTGTGTAAGGGACAAAAGGAGGGATTTTTTGGGGGGCTACATGAATGGATTTTTTCTTAGTAGCAGGGCTAAGAAGGGGGGATTATATGGCACACGAAAGGTGTCAGACCAAAAAGAAAAGAAACTTATGTCATATATCAAATGTGTCAAGTCATGCAGGATCAAGCACAGCCTGAAAACACTTACAGTGGTGTGAAAAACTATTTGCCCCCCTCCTGATTTCTTATTCTTTTGCATGTTTGTCACACAAAATGTT
>JAQQZT010000020.1:7615186-7641542 GCA_030068275.1 Clarias platycephalus | reverse complement strand
TTTGTGTTTACTTGTGTTATCTTTGACTAATAGTTAAATGTGTTTGATGATCAGAAACATTTTGTGTGACAAACATGGAAAAGAACAAGAAATCAGGAGGGGGGCAAATAGTTTTTCACACCACTGTATGTTTCTCACCATGCTAGTATTTCCAGAATGAAATTGTCAGGACTTGATAAATGTTAGTGAGGCCAAAGGATTTCCCTATAATACATTTAATAAGACGTGATCGGCATTTATTGTTTGATTGTTATAACTATTATTTCTTTAAATGTTACATGTAAGTACAGTTATAACAATAATCTCTAAAGTTCAAATACAGCAGTCATGGATTATTGTGGCATCACAACTGTCAGAGTTAAAATAGCACACATAGCACACGTCTTTCTCACAATGAAATTAACTAACATTTTGTTGAAATGTTGCATTTGCTTCATAATTGACTTCAACTCCAGTGTCAAAACCTCCAATGGATTATTCCAGCTTTGATAGATAATCAATAAAAGCAATCCTTCACACAAAGTTTAATTATTTTTATACACACCCCTTATCCTTGAAGTCATGAAAAACATCAGAAGTCTTCAGTTGTTCTAATTGCAAATTATAAAAGGATTGTGAGCTAAAATTATTCTCTGTATGAAGTTTCAAATGTCCTGTCACTGTGTGTTTCCTCCAGGCTATCTGCGTTTTCTCTCTCCCCATCACCATGTTGGTGTAAAAGGTACAGTAAATTGCTTTAGATATAAATATGGTTGTGTTTGGTGCCCTGTGAGGGACTGACATGCCATCAAAGATGTATTCTTGCTATGTGCCCACTCGAGGAACAGTATATGAAGATAAGTGAGTAGTCTATTATAAGTGAATTACACAGAGAAAAAGCCAGGAAAATAGGAAGAAGTCATGGGATCCATTACACGTAGAACACAAATCGAACATGAAAAAAAAGTTTATCTTTAAAGTGATTGCATATGGTGTAGTATATGGAATGTGCTATTTTATATGGTAATATGGTATCCTCTTTTAAGGAAAGCTTACCGCATTTTCTCATAATCGAGACTGTAGCGACCCTTGCATGAACCCTATTATGTAACTTATGAAATGAATTATCGCCCTCTACTGTTTAACTATTGGCAATGCATAGTAAAGTGTAGTTCCTATGCATTATAATCTGATAGACAAATATATATATATTTTAAAAGCAAACAAATAAACAAGTGAATAGACAGATAAAAAAAATATAGCTTAAGTTCACTGGGAGCAGAAAAATATTTTGGTGATAGGAAAACAGTATTTTGATTGATTGATTGATTGATTGATTGATTGATTGATTGATTGATTTAAAAACGTTCAGTAAAGAAAAATCTGAACAGTGCAAACTCTACATCTCCAATTCCCTCAGTCGGTAAAGATCAGAAAGCAGAACAAAAATCGTGTCATTAGAAATAAAAATTTAAATCTGAATACAGAATTTAAAAGTATTATTGTTTTAAATAAGCAATAGCAACTGTAATAGAATTTGCAACAAAATTTTAATGTTTTCACTAAATGTAACTAAAAAAAGAGTTAATTAAAAAAAATCTGATTTAAAAAAATATATATTTTGTTTGCAAAAACGCTAAATTCAGTTTCAGCTTTAAATGTAATGTCAGATGTTGAAAATTCTCAAAATAATATGCAAGTAAAATTTTAATGGCATTACACTAACTTCTATTTGGCAGCTATAATCTGCTCAGTGGAAATATTCTGTCCTATGTGGCTGCCTCAGTGTCAGTACACATGGGGGGTGGCTGAAACACATGGTGTGGAGCATTTAGATGTTCCAATTTAAACAGTGGCCGTTTCAGAGGGTCAGGATTTAGTGTATGTGAATTAAAAACAGCAAATTTACGTCACATGAATAACTATGCTTGCTCACTAAAGCGTGCTCTAACAGAGTGCATTACCATTAGTTACACACTAGAGGGCGGTAGTTTACTTTATTTTAAAGCTACTTACATGGTGGCGCTCATGCTAGGTTCACCATCTGTAAAGCACTATAGAAGAGTTGCAGACTTTCTAGTTTAGTTGTCTAATAGTCTGCTAGTTTATATATCTATTCCATATAGCTTGTGGTAGCTACTTAAATAGAATATATACAATACAATTTCTAACTCTTATAGCAACAGGCTACCTGGTTGGATCCTCAGAGGAGACCAGGGCAGCGGTGAATCCCAGGCTCTGTTACCATTTAGACACACACTCAGTCACACTTTGGGGCACACGTTTATCTTAGACATTGTATCTTTTACCAACTGGCATTTTTATGAGGAGGTGAAGCAGAGAACCTAGAAGAAAATTAATGGTGACACAAGGACAATGTGCATGCTCAAGACCAATAGTAACACAATCTCAGGATCAAGCCCAGGATTCTAAAGCTCTTGATTGTTTGAATGTCTGTTTGAGGACAGAAGTGGTCCAATTATCCAAGGATAAATTAAGAACAACTAAAATATATGTTTGCCGGACACTGACTAAATATTGTACTGTTAATTGTATTGTGCATTAACAGAGCCCGGTGCAGTACCTTGACACAGCATAAGCATGCATACTGACACCAGGTCTGTATGGTAACACAATCAGTAATGAAAAAACAGGGAAAAAATGTGTTTGCTTTTTATAATTTAGACTATCTATTATAAATTTTGTCAAAGAAAACAAATCAATAATCTGAGACAATAAAGCTTATTTGCTCCAGAAATGTCTGTTGTGTAGGACTGATCACAGGCTAAAATACATGCAAATTAAATTACATTTAAACAAACATGATTAAATCATCATTAATTTCAAATGACTGATGCTGAAGTGCCAGGATGTACTTGGTAAAGCTCATTAGAAATTTCTGGACAACACAGGTGGTCCACGAACACAAGCACACAATACACAAGGAGTATGCGATTTTCCTTCATCAATCACCTGCTAGGTGCAAAAACAGACTTACTGTATTGAGTGTGCTTTCTGAATGTAGATACGATTTCAAACTGATGAAACTCAAGCCCTAGATAGACTTGGATTCAGTAGCAGGCAAGAGGAAGTTAGTGGGATACAGTCTTTTTCACACTGTTGATCTTCTGGATATTTCACACACAACAGTCTCCAGTGTTTACTCTGAATTGCGCAGTGAAAGAAACGTTAATTGAGAAACAGTTCTGTAGGCGGAAGTGGCTTGTTTATTAAAGAGGTCAACAGACAATGAACAGACTGGTTAGAGCTGACATAAAGGCTACAGTAAGTCAGATAACCACTGTGCAGTATTGCATCAAACCTTAAGGCGGATGAGGTACAACAACCAAGAATGTCTGCGGTGGAGACACGGACTCACCAAAACTGGACAGATGAAAACTTGATAAACATAGCCTGGTCTGATGAATTTCAATTTCTGCTGAATTTCAATTTTACAGATGTTAGGGTCAGATTTTGGCACCAACAGTATGAATCAATGGACTCAACCTGCCTGTATTCAATATTTTCTTGGCAAACATTGAAGCCCTTTAAGACTAATCAATCATCACTTCAATAGCACAGCCTATTTGAGTATTGTTGCTGACCATGTGCAATTTTTTCTCATTTTCTACAAGCTACTTCTAGCATGATAACAATACACCATGTCACATGAAAAAAGATTAGGTCCTCAAACATGAACATGACAAGTTTGTTATTCTAACTTTCAATGGCATTCCCAGTCACAGGATCTGATTCAAATAAAGCATCTTTGGGATTTCTAGCATGAAAATACACCTGAGAAATAAGCAAGGAGTTGCATAATGCAGTCATGTCCACATGGGCCAGAATCTCAAAGAAATGTTTCCACCATCTTCTTGAGCTGAGGATGTTTTGAGAGAAAAGGGAAGCCCTAATTAGTATTACTCTAGTGTTCCTAATAAAGTGGATACTGCAAGTATTAGTCTGAAGTGTTGTCACTAAGCGCACACAGCAGTAACCCTCTTGCCTAATGCCTAAGAGGCATTAGGCCTCTTAATATTTTGGTGTCCCTTTCTTGTACTAACATGATCGCCACCTAGTGACATGTAAGTACTATGTGCAAAGCTAAAGCAAAACAAAAACCTTTAAATACACTGAACAATGTGTTATACAATATATCGGACTGGATTAAAGACCTCTGTTATAACAGAGAGCCGTTTCATGTCATAATTTTCATGAAACTAGAATTCACATCTTCTGAATCTTAACTTGCTAAAAACATACTCAATACTAGAACTGAGAAGAGTTTGGTGTGATAAATGCCTTAATATGGTAGGTATTGGTGCATTTTGAACTTTCTAGGCAAACATGAGGGAAACTTACGTGGGAGCGGCCTGGTGCACAGTAGGTCAAGTTCCCACAGCGAGTTGCTGTGACTTGATATGACAAGGGACCTCTGTTGACAGGAAAGGCTGGATCCTCTTGATATTATAATGAAGAATATGAAGAGCATGACTGAGAGTGTAGCAGCAGTAGGAGAAGATTCAGACTGTCCACAGACTACACAGTGCACTGTCATTTGGGGTTAGTTGAGAGATTAAACAATCTTGACCTGGGCATGCATTTCCAGGGATATCCACCACAGCTCAGTCCTGCTGAGATTTAGTTACAACTGGTGAGCCGATGTCTATGATGAGGTGCATGCTAGGTATGCTGAGATCAGTGCATAAAAATGTCAGCAGGAGAAAAAGAGTGTGTAAATGCTGCTTTTGAAAAAAAAAAAAAGACTAAAAATATTTGGGTGTTATTCATGGTGAAACCACACGATGGAGGTATAGAGCTGTGGGTCAGGCTGGTTCTTACAGCATGAATTACTAAAATCCTAATCCTTTATTAGACAGTCATTCAATTTATACACAAGACTAAGTATGTGTTCAGGTGGAGGATATTATCAAAAAAAATATCCGTACCTCAGTCCTTCCTGATTGTAGATGAATACAGTTGTACAATGTCTGCAGCAGTGATCCACTACATCTGTGTTCATTCCTTGAGGAAATACCTGAAGAGCTCAGAAAATAAAATTCACCAGAATGATGCTTTATCACATTTTTATAGATATCCAAAAAAAAGGATATCCATATAATCTGGTTGTAAAACATTTTTGTAATCCATTTGAAGATCCAGTCAACAATAAAGTGTATGTCATATAGGAGAAGCAATTAAAAATTGAATGATCTAAGTTGTTGTTGACATTTTTTTGGTCTCCTTGTGCTTGATGGGTTTACGCTGGGTACTCCAGTTTCCTCCAACAGTCCAAAGACATGTGGTCTAGGTTGACTGGCATCTCCAAATTGCTCGGAGTGTGTGACTGAACATGTGAGTGTGTGTGTGTGTGTGTGTGCTTGTGCCATGAAATAGGATGGCACCCCATGAGAGCACTGGAATGAAAACTTGCACGACATTTTCATAGCCATTCACCTTATTGCCACGTTAAGTACTTCCTACTGCATCCATCCTATCTCCTAAAAACTATACTAGGTCAGGGTCTAAGAATTTCATTACGGTAATGATGCCTCATTGTTATCTGTATATGACAATAAAACTTGAAACTTGAAACTTAATTAAAAATGCTTTAACTGACTCTATAATAAATGAAAGGTACTTTTCTGGTTCTTGGAAACAATGAAGAAATGACTATGTTTTTTAACGGTAATTTGATGATAATTTGTAATTGAAAGATTTTGGTAGTGTTATTTAATATCGTCTGTATTGATATGGACCCTTGTCACCTATAAGTAAGTGAGTGAGTGGGTGAGTGATTAAGTAAGTACATATGTAAGTACTGTACGTATGTAAGTACGTAAGTAAGTAAGTATGTATGTATGTATGTATGTAATGTATGTATGTATGTCCACCTGAGATAGATTAACTTACAGTGGAAATCAGAATGGCTGCGTATTTGACTACAGAACCTGAAGGCCATCTACAGTGGAGTGTGTGTATGAGCGGACAAAACCTTATGCTGACCTGGGAAACATGCTTCACCAATTAGCAGTCTCACTACAGGATCAAATGCAATTGAAAACATTTACCGACAAGACTGCCACACATCACAATGCTCCATTCATGAAAGCTGGGCTGCTGCTTTTTCCCCTTTCCCTTTTTTTTATGAATGCAGCTTGAACCTGACCTTATACCGTATCTGAGTGCAGGTCCACTTTACTGCTTTTTCAGGTCAAAGACTGAGCGGAACTCAAGTTCTGGTGTGACACATCCTGCACCAGCCTCACGCCTTATTTAACACCCTATCAACTAAGCTGCCTCATTTTGATGATGAAGTCCTCCAAACCTAAAAATGAATGTCAGGATTTGTGGCCTGGGTCAGTGCTGAAAAAAAATGTTTCACCAAAGCTATAAAGCAACACATGAGCACAAATGTTTAAACTCAGTGAAGGAGTATATTGTCAATAGCTGTATTGTCTGTGTTAATAGAAGCGTATACGTTATGTACAGAGTAGAACAAGTCTCACAGAGAGCCCCTTGACTTGACTTGACTGTCTTTGTGCCTGTACACAAGCCCGACATTAATGTCTTTTTTCATTTCCAGCATTGATTGTTTATACATATAAAAGGTACCTTCAGCAACACGTGTTTCTGCTTGTGGATGTTTCCAGGTCATGTGACGAAAAAAGGTTAACGCATAAGAAGCGCACACATTCACACAAACACATCCAAAGTTTAAGGTGGAAAAAAAAAAAAAAAAAACCTGTAAGAAAAAACCAACAGCAGCATGCATTTTCA
Source organism: Clarias platycephalus (assembly GCA_030068275.1). Lineage (NCBI taxonomy): Eukaryota > Metazoa > Chordata > Actinopteri > Siluriformes > Clariidae > Clarias > Clarias platycephalus. The sequence continues at coordinate 7,634,783 of JAQQZT010000020.1, read as the reverse complement.
ATTATCTCTGTGTTCACTTGCAGATCTTAAATTTCCGTCAAAATCAGCCAAGTCCTGTAGCTCTTGCTCTCATGGAAACATCTGATATAAATAAGCCGTTGCAGCCTGTCAGGTTAGATAGCTATTAATACAGCTGCTGCCATATGCAAACCCCGAGTTTTACCTTCCCTATCCTTTCAGGAGACAGAGAGCACCTTTGGAAGCGGATATCACATGTTGAAATAGCACATGCTTTGAAGATCAGCTACTGTATAACAGCTTCTGTTACACAGTGGAGCTCTACATATAAGCTTCAGTGTTTATCGCTCTATAACTCCTAGACATAAAAGATACAGATGAACAGAGTCATATGTTTAAATAAAGGTCATCTGCCAGATAGTTTGTGGTCTCCCCCTCTTTTTTCTGTCTCTCCACGGATTACATATGTTTCTTGTGAGCTGAAAATAAATCTCGGTGAAAAGCAAAAGCATCCAACATTGTTAAAGCTACACTGCCACCTGCATGTGAGAAGCTAGTGACGTACTAAGGTGTAAGCCTTGATAGCTGAAAGGGGAGAGGTTTTAATTTACCAGTATCTACAGGGAAGGAAATGCCATCTAAACATAAAACCAGTGTAATTCCAAAGGTGAAGTTCAAGTTGTCCTTTAGGATAAAGATATCATTTCACCTATTAAATTACTTTTCTCTAAAATGTCTCAGAACAAATGCTCATAATATACACTATTTAAAAAGCGGAATTGTGCAAGCTTTCACTCTTACTCTACTACCCGGATTCTGATGTTGAACAAAGAGTAAACACTTGTGCATGTGGGTAAGCTGGTAACTCAATCGTTTGCTAAGCCCAAATGAAAAAACATGCATCAGGTAAAGCTTTTAAAATAGACAGTCTCTGTTTTCAGATCTGCTATAACTGACAACGAACTACTGCACATCATCCGCTGTCATCATTTCTGCTTTCCTTTCTGTTATTCTTGTTTTGCCATTTAGCAACAAAAGCAGGTGTCTTTGCATTTGTTTGGTTTTATTTTATACATTCTAGATTAATACTGTTTTTCTTAATAATTTTAAACTATGAAATAATCCAGATGGCATTAGGTAATTAAATAACAACAACAACAGTCAGTTGTTATTTTAAGACACGAAGGACAGCTGTTCTGGAATAGTTCTTGTAAGAACAGTATTGTCAAGTGCATTTGCAAAACCCATCAAGCACCATGACGAAACTGGTTCTCATGAAGACCATCCCAGGAAAACAAGACCAAAACATCTCTCTGCTGTACCGGAGAAGTTCATTTAGAGTTAGCCTTAAAAATCCTTAATTAACAGCAACTTGGATTGGAGCCGTTATGAAGGCTTTACAGAGCATACGTACAGTATCGGATAAATCTCAATATCAACTGTGCAAAGGAAATTATTGCACATTTTAGATGCCTTTAGCATTGCCTTACAATGGAGAAAGAAAGGTTAAAAGATGTGTCAAAATGTTCGACTGGTAGTGTAGGTTTTTCTGTTTGTGTTGTGGGTTGTGTTTTGGTACCAAAATGATGCCAAGGCTATTAGTACCAATGACAGCTCACAAATCATAGGATGTATATTTTATTTATTTATTTGTATTTATATATATTTGTGAATGAAAGATGTAGTTATATATATCTTACCTGATAAGAAATAACACCACATATACAGTGGCAAGAAAAAGTATGTGAACCTTTTGGAATTTCATGGTTTTCTGCATTAATTTGTTATAAAATGTGATATGATCTTCATCATGTCAAGAGTATTGACAAAAATGTGGCTAAAATAATAACACAAAAAATATTCTGATCTTTCATGTATTTGTTGAGAACAACCATAAAAGCATCATAGTCCTAATGAAAATTCCTTAATGTGAATCCTTGAGTTAATTACCTCCAATAAGCTAATTGGAAAATGAATTTGGAGGTGTGGAAGAAGAATATGTTAATGTGAGCCATGCCTCGCCAAAAAGAGCTTTCAGAGAGTGTATAATCAAGAATTATTGATTTACATAATGCTGGACAGAGTTACAAAGTGATTTTAAAGACTTTAGAAATTCACCAGTCTATTGGTAGGCAAATGGAGACACTTTGGGACTGTGGATACTCTACCAAAAAGTGGGTGCACAGTCAAAATAATCCGAAGGGCATCATCAATGAGGTAAAGAAACAACCCCAAGTGACAACCAAAGATTCGAAGGCATCACTGGAATTGGCTAATATCTGTGTTCATGAGTCTACAATATGTAAAACATTGAACAAGTTTTGTGCACTGATGAAACGAAGATTGAACTATTTGGAAAAAACATGCAACACTACATCTGAAGTAAAAAGGGCACTGCACGTCATCATGAAAACTTCATCCCAACCGTAAAGTATGGTGAAGGGAACATCAAGATTTGGGCCTGCTCTGCTGAATGGGCCCGGACACTTACAGAGGGGAAGATGAATTCCCAAGAGCATAAAAATATTCCTTAGGGTAATGTGAGAATGTCTATACGTCAGCTGAAACTCTGTAGTTGGCAAGTGCACAACAGAATAGCATCAGAAAAACAAAATCCGCCTTTCGGAGTGGCCAAGTCAGAGCCCAGACCTCCCCAATAGAGATGCTATGGAATGACTTGAAGAGAGCCATACACATGAGACGGAGCTAACGATGTGCAGGTCTGATTCACAGCTACAGGAAGTGCCTGGTTGAGGTTATTGCTGGCAAAGGTGGGGTCAACCAGTTATTACAAAAGTTCACTTACTTTTTCCCACTACCATTTTGAATGTTGAATGAGTGGGTTCAATAAAGGCATGAAAGACCAGAATTTTTTTTTGTGTGTGTGTGTGTTATTATTTTAGGCATATTATACATGTCAATACCCTTGACTTAGATGAAAATTAATGCAGAAAACCATGAAATTATAAAAACACTTTTCTTGCCACTGTATATTTAAAATAGAGTAATTTGTATTTAATATTAAACCTAGGCATTATTGCTGCATAACCCTAACCTGAGATAAAGACTGAAGCAGACCGAATCTGTTGAGAAAAACAGCCTGTGCACCCTTATGTACACAGGCTGTTTTTCAACATGTTTTTACTATTCATAATCTACACAGATTTCCAAAACAGGAAACTTGTCTTTATACAGCTGCTGGTCTCATTGAAAGAAAAGATCTTTAAGAGCATTTATTCATATCCCCAAACTCTGAATGGTATGGGAATGAATGTGTAAGTAAACTGAAAATATGCTTGATAGTTCCGTAGGCATGGTGCCCTTGGAGACATCCAGTGGGGCAATGACTCTGATTTTTAGGCTCTAAGTGCACTGGGTGAGTAATAGGGCACACAAGGGGAGGTGTTTGTTTCCTCAGCCAGTGAATATGCCAGCTATTCGTGAATGGAGGCCATTTTGCTGCATGCAAATCTCCGTGCTGACTGCTAGTATCAGCTGAGGTATATTAGTGTTATCCTTGGCACGGACCAAAAGGAAGGTCAGGAGAAAGACATATTGAGATTTCGGAAAGGTCTCACGAACTCTTACGGGATTACCTTACAAACACTTTCCACGGCTAAGATCCAGTGAATGAAGCCATTGTACAGTGGGACTCAACCCAGGAAAGTAAACTTTGTCAGGACCCAGTTCATTAGCACCTAGTTCGGTGTTTGAAACATGTCATTTAGACAAGGCTTATGGGGGAAACCCCGCTTAGACATGCATATATATATATATATATATATATATATATACACACACACCCCATATGTTCTAGAACTGGCAGGGGGATTTCCACTGCAAATTGCTCAAGAGCAAATAAAACTTTGTGGATAAATGAAGAATGGCCTAAAATCACTTTGCGGGGCTTCACCTACAGATCCTGGAATTTATATATTCTGTAATACAAAAATATTCAAAAAAAAAATAATCTATGTATTACTTTTTTCATATTCTTACAAACGATGATTCTCACTGACTTACTTACCTACTTAAAGTACCTACACATACTTTTACACTCATGACTGGCTTTAGAAATACAGATGAAAAATGTTTTGTTTAATTTCTTAGCATTTATGTATTTGTGTCGCTTGTCTTCCTCCGCAACTGGCTAACTGCAGTAATAGGCACGGGTTATTTAAAGGGATACCCCTCTCATGATGGAAGCAAAGGGAGGAGCAAAAGATGTGCGAGAGACAGAATAAGCTTTGAAGGAAAGGGGAGTGGAGAAAGAGATTTTCAGAAATTTGAGGTGGAAACATGTTTCTGACTTCTGAAAAGCAAATGTTTAGGGTTTCCCTTCTGACTGTTTCATTTAGCTACTTATTTACATGGATATTAGTCATTATGTTTGAGAGAGTCTAATGTGACCTTTTAAGTCCCTATTATCAACAAAATCATTATGAACATTATAAATGAACAAATGACCGTTATAGATGTATATATCAAATCTGATCATGGTGAAAATAAATATACAATTATTTATTTATCTGAAATGAAGCTAAAAAATAAACGTGGACAATACCAAGTACCCCCTATGATTTAATAGCTTGTAGATTTACCCCCTTTAGCAGCAATAACTTGAAGGAATCATTTCATTTATGACTTAAGCAGTATCTCATATGATTAAGAAGGAATTTGGGCCCATTCTTTTTTACAACATTGCTTTAGTTCATTCATTTGTGCACAGCCCTCTCATGGTCCCACCACAGCATTGCAAGGTCTGGACTTTGAGTAGGCCATTACAACACCTTGATTCTTTTATTCTTCAGCCATTCTAATATATATTTAATGGAGTGCTGTGGCTCATTGTCCTGTTGCATGACCCAATTTCCACCAAGCTTTAGCTGTTGGACATACTGTATGGCTTCACATTTGCCCCTACAAGACTCTGCTATACAGAAAAGTTTGTGGTGGACTCAGCACATTTTCAAATTAAGTAATCCAAAATTTAGGACCACAGTGTTTAGGTTTGTGTATAATTGTCAGATGATTAAGTGGGATAAGATAGAACTCATATGTCACCCAAACCTATAAACCTGAACTAAACCTGGTAGTGACTCATCAGGGGGAAAAAAGAGGAGAGTTACACTGGCTCTGTCAGTAGGCAAGGCAAAACCAGCCTTCCTCACAGAGGACAGTCATGTAACGTCTAACATTTTGCTGTATACATGTCTTTCAGTCCGAATATGTTGTAGCTCTGCCTAGGTACCAATTATATTTCTTTTTATGAGACCATTAAAATCTGCAGCAATTTTTTTCTCATCAACTAATAGACTGCATACACCATCGATATTCATTAGGATAAATCACAAGCAAGCAAACAAAATGCAAGATGCCAACTGCAAGCCTTGTCTCATTCTGTTTTTTTTTTGTTTTTTTTATGTTGTTATAATGTGCTTGTTTTTAGGAATGTGGCCTTGCTCCTCTATGGTCAGACAAAAGTGCCATGTTGAGCAAAACCTCCTCTCACTTTTTATGGCTTGTGTTGGTCGGCCTATTTGTACACGCTTAAACAAACGAGAGGCACAGCTGTGCAGGCCTGGTCTATCTGTGTTGGCTTTCAAAGATAAAAATATGCTCTGGTAAAAACCGCTCCAGAAATATGAGGCTTTTTTCCCTAACTCTGAGAAGAACACAGTATTTATAATCAACCTCTCCTCCTTACAGCCCTGGAGAGATGGAGAGAGAGAGAGAGAGAGAGAGAGAGAGAGAGAGAGAGAGACCACCTATGCAGATGTTTTCCATGGAACAGTCTTTATGCCAATAAGCACCTGTTAAATTACAGATGTTTTGTATGTCTTGTGTTTTTTTTTTTTTTTTTTTTTTTTACACATGCATATATAATTAGGAAACTCTGCAAGTCGTTTCTTGGAAACAGCATGAAAAACAATGCAGAGCATTAACTATATTAAACTCAAACATGTTTAAACATGAAATTCTTTAAACATATGTTATGTCATCTATAAATACCTCGTGATATATGAAAGCTTTATGGTTCTTATCCGAGTGTTTAACCAGAACTAAATTGCTTGGACATGACATTTTGTGGAGTGACACTTTTCATGTTATTTTCATGATGCAGTTATGAATCAGGTCAGGAGAGTGTTGCAAGGTGTGAACTGAGGTATTCTCTAAGTTGTAGTCAAATTTTCCAGGTTTATGGCAATTCCACGTTCAAGTACCATGACCAATACACAGCTGGACCTAAACCCCTCTAACTACATGGAAAAAAATGTCTCGTGACTGACAAACAGAATCACTTTCACCTTTCACTTTTGGGCCTACTTTGGCATAGGAAAAGACTACAGTGTTAGATTTATAAATAACCAGTACCAATCAAAAGTCTGGTCACACATTCTAATTCTATTGTCTTTCCTGATGTTTCTTTCTTTCTTCATTGTTTTACAATGTAGAAGGCATCGAAAAATTTACAATAATCTCCTTTGAACATTAAAGCCTTCATAACGACTCTAATCTGACGTGCTGTTTGTTAGTTGGTGATTTTGAGGCTGGTAACTCTAAATGAACTTCTCCTCTGCAGCAGAGCTAAGTTTGGTTCTTGCTTTCCTGAGAGCCTCCATGTCTTCAGGAGAGCCGGTTTTATCATGGTGCTTGATTCGTTTTGCAAATACACTTGACAATACTGTTCTTGCAAGATCTATTCCAGAACAGCTTCATGTCTTTAAATAACAACTGACTGTTCCTGTTGTTTCCTAATTGCATAACTCCATATGTGTTATTTCACAGTTTTGAAATCTCCAGTATTGTTATACAATGTTGAAATTAAATAATAAGCCCATAAAAAGTCGCACACACTAATATTTCATTGAACCGCCTTTTGCTTTGATTATGGTCCAGAGTTGCAGTACATTTGCTCCAAACTCTTGTCCTGATGATGGGAGAGTCAGATCGATGCGTAAAGTTTTCTCCAGCACATCCCAAAGATTCTCAATGGGGTTAAGGTCTGGACTCTGTGGTGGCCAACCCATGTGTGAAAATGATGTCTCATGTTCCCTGAACCACTCTTTCGCAATGTTCCACTGATGGAAAAACCTGGTCATTCAGTATATTCAGGTTGTCAGCTGACAACACTGCCCCAATTTTAATACCTTCAACAATGTCCTTAGCTGTTTTCTTTTCTTGATGCAGGCCAATAATTTGACACGTCTAAAACAGAGTAACATCTTTTCCAGGACCACAGGATATGTCTACTGACATGGTTGTTTAAGAAATAAGAAGCTACTCACTGCATCAATTAGGGTGAAATAACTTGTTGCCAGCTAAACCATATTAATAACTGCAGCAATTATGGAACTTTTACTTATTGCTTGGTTAAATCCTGGTGGTGTTTGTTTTTTTCCGGCAGTATATATATTTCAGTTACACTATGGTTAGATTAATCTATCCTTGACTCATTTCTTTTTACTGTACTGTTGCTTTGACCTTATATATGATCTTATCATATTTAATATAGGGTTGAATCATTTTGGGGTTCTATAAGAGATCAGATATAATGCAGATAGGCAAGTTTGATGAGGCTTTTTTTTTTTTTTAATAAAAGCCTCTATACAGTAAGCGAATAATACTAGGTGTGCAAGGTTTATCCAAAATCTAATAAATCATGTAGATCCTCGGCCAAGACTAAGGTACAGTATTAATCATACTAATTCAGTTTTCTTTTTTTTGGACTGCTTATACTGTGGGGGTCACAGGGGGCCTGAAGGCTATCAGAGGGTGGAAGACCTGGATAGGACACTAACCCATCACAGGGCACTCACACACTAAAGGGAATTAGGAAACAACAGAAACACCAGCCTACAATGCATGTCCCTGGACTGTGGAAAAATGCACAGGGGAAACATGCAAACCTCGCAGCAAGATTAGAAATCTCAAGCCTGGAGGTAAAAGACAACACTACTAACTTCTAAGCCACCATGTCACTGAAATTAATTAACTATTAATATCATGAATAAATTTTTACCATGGAAGCAGTTTTTTTTAAAGTTGCATCATTGCTGTACGATGTCAGGTACAGCACGAAAAAAATAAGCCTCGCTGCTAAAGTCTTCTGTGCAGCAGTGCACGCATGTGGATCCATGGTCCATGCAGCAAATATTTAGCTTGGATGAAGAAATTGAATTATATTGGCAGAGAGTACATGGAAAAAATAAAAAATGGCAACCTCAGGGACGATCATGCAAAGTGAAAAGAGCCTTAAAACCAAGTGCTACTGCTTTTCATTCTAAAAATATTTCATCCAACCACATATAGTGTAATTGTACCTACTGTATATAGTATAACTTGTGCTTATAGCACAATATAGCACATATACTTACTGATAATCATGGCATCAAAGGGTTGTGAAAATAGTTATTATTTGATAAAGGTGATTTAGTTACAGGGCTGTTTTACAAGAGAAAAAAAGAGTGATTGAGTGATGATGACATCGATGGCTGAAGCTTTTAGGTGAAAGGGCTGGACAGGAAATGATTAACGTCCCGCTGCATCAAATCATCGGTAGAGATAGAGGTCGAGTTTTAGGGCTAAGCAAGTATTCGAACAGCATTGTGGGTAATTTCAGAAGCAAATTTCAGCCCTGTATAGACTATTTAAGCCATTGACCATTTCCTGGGGCTATACAACTTGAAATGGAAATTTCTGAACACAATGAATATAAACCATGTTTTGGTTAGAGCTCTCTTTTTATGTATCTCTTCATCTGATGGAATATGTGATATATTCTCTTAAACAATAATTGTTTACACTGCAGACCTCCTGGGCCATTCAGTTGCTGCTCATGCTTTATTTGCATAAGTGAAAACGTAAGGAAAAATGGCAACTCTTGTAACAGCCATACATTCCGACATGGCTAGCTGCATAGCAACACACAGTGTTGCAGTTTGCTTTTGTTTGCTCACAGCTGAAGTTCTGAAGAAAGGGAGGAACATCAGGAATAGGCCAGCCTTGACAGTTCCACACAAAGGGAGCACTGTTGCCTAACAGTGTCCGGTCTGTTTCAGAGAAGTTTGCACTGTTCCAGAGGCGCATTTCATGGAACAGTAAGCAAGCGCGGCCAAAAACAGGCCCATTGACCAGAGTGATACCACACTGAGCAGGGCCAAACTAGGGCCTGGTTCTCCTCCGCCTGCTAGGTTCAGAGGTCTCTCGTTGCCCAACAATCTGGCTGTGTCTGCAGGTGTTCATCCACAAAGTCACATGCTTGATGCTGTGGAGACAAGACCAGGAGAGGCAACCGAGTGTGGGAACAAAGACAGTTGCTGTGACTAAGGATCAGCTGCAGGTGTTGCCCTAAAGATCAGTAGGATTTCTATTAAATGGAGGGTCAAATGAGGTTTATTATATAGGATAGGTCAGCTTGGACATCAGTTGTATAATGATCTCCATTTTTCCAATTGGAATATTCATAAACAACAGTGTTTTGTCTATTAGAATGTAGATCTGCCAGTAAAGGGGCCTCATTCACAATGTCATTACAATGTAGTATGAGGGGTAGTCTAAAGACGAAGTGGATATAGCCATACCAGCGGGTTTAAAAACTAAGCTTTTTACACATCAATCGAAAAGGAAATTCCCATTTAATGGCTGACCTGAAGCAAGCTCAACAGCTAAATTATGGGAACATGTGAAATTCTGTTTAATTATACCCATTACATGGCTCCATTGTTAAAACTAAATTGTGCAGTTTGGCTAAAGGTTTCCACAATACAGGACTAATTAATTTGAGAGTATTTTTTTCCATTGCTGTCTCTCGCCAGAGAGGCTTTTCCAAAAGGAAGTGCGGTGATGTCATTATGGGCCTCCCATTAGCTTGTGAGAGGAGTGGAGAAAGAGGGCCACTACACCACATCACTCACTCTGCTTCTGATAGGTGGTTCTCAACCCCATAATCACAGAGCAACAAACTGGTATTAAAATACTCCCGTGTCACACATGCCTGACGTCAGACTTATAAATATTAACAAGTCAGCAAAACAATCTAAAAAAGATTATTCTGAATGAGTGGGTTGAATCAGATTTAACAAGGCATCCATGTTTCCTTACCTTTATCATTCGCTCATTTACACAGTTACGAACTACAGGAAACAGCCTCAGTGGCAACCATGCATCACTGAGGCTCTTCCGCCATGATGAACAGAACCTTATTATGTTCGGATTTTATGAGGTGGTATACTTTTTCAAACAAAAATAAGCTTCAGCTTTTCGAAAGACATTTTTAAAGCCTAATGTATCCTGTGCGCAAGCCTTTGAAAGCTCTCAGAACAGAGGTCTAGCTCAGAATTTAATTTCGGCTAAACCACAAAATGAAAACAACACAGGGGATTATGCACACATACTGATATATTTAGCCCGGCTGAAGTATATCTACTCCCTAGCTGCCAATATCTCAAGAAGATGACATGTCCGGTTCACAGAATCAATCAATTCTGATGCACTTCGAGAACAAACAGTGCCTTGTTTCCTCTAGCTTTGTGACAGGGCTGTACTCTGAGTGCTGGCAGGCCAGGGCTGAATGACCTCATGGCAGCACCTGCACTGCGGCACTCTGCCTTAAAGAAAATGCCACAGCCTGTATTGGCCCCTGACCTTTTTGTAGTTAACATAAACTCATTATGCACTCTTGGCCTGAGGGAGGATTCATCGAGCCTCAGAAAGGGAAAGCAGTGGCGTCACAATGCCCTAACCACTGCCTAGCACATCCATCTGGAGCACATAATTGGGTGCTGTCCTCCGAAACCCACATCTCATTATCTCACATTTTCAAAAGTTTGCTGCCGCAAGCCTGGCCTGGTGCCATCACACTTGATGTTTCAGAGGTCTATCTGTCGGATATTTAGGAAATATTAACACAGAGCGCTCGGACTTGTGCCTGCCCCACAAACAAAGGGTACCTTTGTCCACTGTCACTTAGCAGCAATTACAGCTCATCAAAATTGTTTTTTTTTCTGCACTGCCACAACGTGTTAATGGGCCCAGAGTTGGGTGTGAGGATCCATATACACAGAACAGGGGTCAGAGGTTAATAGGGCCCTGTGATGTGGCAGATGAAATTTCGGCAAGCTTTCTTCACAGGAGGATAAGAGAACAAAGAGCAGACAATGCAATACAATTAAGCAGACAGCCACCAGGTCTAGTTTGTGCAAGATGAAAGTAACCAGAGCAAGTGATGGGGAGATTGAGGTTTGTCTGTTTGATCTGACCGTTTTTCTGGGAGGGGGGACATAACAAAGATTAAATTCTGGGTCTTCTATAAGGAATATTTCGAGCAATGATCTGACATTGGTGTATCAACTGGTTTAGAGATTATTTTATCACATCCATTCACTCTGAAGCAAGAAAGAACACCACTACAGGCTAGATATTAGTTAAAGTGCTGGCCTAGTTAAAGTGCACCTGAAAATGCTCCATGATAAGGTTCCTTCGAGGGTCCAGCTTATAGCTCCTATTTCAAAGCTGTGAAAGACCTAGCAGGAAGATTAATGTGTTTCCATATTCCCTATTGATTTAAGCCCCAACACATTAAGAGAAACCTGGAATCTTTCAGAGATGAAAAGAAAAGTTGGCTATGTTTACGGCTAAACCGGATGCCCAGTCTGCATGCAAAATGAATTCGTTATCAGATTGTGAGTAAAGCAGTCCACTAATCACAGGGGAGATTAAATCACTCCTGGTGTGTTCGTTTGTTGGACTGAATTAATGTGAAACTAGTGCAGTGTTTATGCTACGTTTGTAAGAAACGGCTACAAAACCTTTTCACCCTCCTTAAACCCCGGCAGCACCATATTCCCGCACTTCAAATGTGACGAATTATATAAAACACTGATGATTCAGGTAATAATCTTTCTAAACAAGATGAGCAGACCCCCAAAGAGGAACCATCATAGTTTTATAGGATGTTAGACCTCCCTGAGACTCATCCTTTCCCGCTAATCCTGACATACAGGAAGTGATTCAGTGCAGTACCTAAATAGGATCTGGAGCAGCTGTAATTGTAGATTAAGGTGAATGGCAAGTGGTCCCCAAAAGGAGGTCCATCAACATGCATGAGCCTTTGAAAGAACCAGTGGAAGTTAAAGGCGAGGTCACAGAGGTTAATTCCGTTCAGTTCATCAAGAGTACAGATAGTGAAGAGGAGAGTTTGGATGAAGTCGTCTGTGTGTTTTAACTGTTTTCCTGAGCTTAAACAGGTTGATTTTTCGTTTTTGCTCTTCCTGAGCAGAGGTCATCCCTTCTTATAAAGATGACAAGCCTGTTTGTCACTTGAATGGCTTCTCCTCCCCTGCTCTGAAGTCATGCAAGGAGGTGGAGATGGGTGTATATACTACATGGAGGCACTTTTATTACATCTGTCATCACAAGCAAGTTCCAGTCAAAATGAATCTCTTTCAATTTACAAGGGCAAAAAGTACGTAATACTCCTCAAAATAGATTGTGTGATTTGTTTATGGTGATTCGTTTCACAATTTACTTTTTGTTATTGCAACCTACTACGTCTTTGAATTCTTACTTACGAGAAAGAAAGAAAGAAAGACAGAAATAAAGGGGAGGAGGAAACGGAGAGAGGGAGAGAAAGAAATAAATACACGGCCCATTCAGAACGCTGTTCTCCTAAAGCCGTGCCAACACACCTGCTACTATTCACTTCAGAGGAAATGGACACTCTGTGGATGAGAGGCTGCTGGCCAAGGGACAAAACCACCACAACTCCAAATTAGAAACAGGAAGACATGTGGGCAACGGTCCGATTAAAACCGTCCTCCCCACATGGAGTCAATATACTCAAGCCCAGCTCCCTCTCTGGAAACCCAAAACCCAACAGAACTATTTTATGTCACAGTCAACAAATGCTTCGTGTTTGAGCGGTGATGGCACAGGCTGAAGCCAAGGTGGTCAGAATTGTTTATAACTGCTGCAAATACTCACCGCTGTTATAAATGTCTGCTGTTTACAAGAAGGTCTCAATTGACCTATAGGATTTATGTTCACTAATGCCATACACAACCGTGTCACTCTGGTCTAAATGTTTGTAGGAACGTAAGTGGACCTTACTCAGAACATGATGTACAATTGCATGAGTTGTGGGAAGTCATGGTACATCCTGCTCAAGAGGTAAGAATGTGCATGAAGAGATCCAGTTCACCATTTTCCCAGGCTTAAAAAAATAAATCAATAATCTTGTTTTAAAAAAAAACCCAAATATCTTGTTTTCCCACTAATGCAGTGCTTGTGGGGAGGGCACTCTGTGATCAGAACTAAGGTGCATGGCATATACTAATAAAACCCAGAGTCCCTGGTACCATCCTTCTCATAAAACGCACGCTTCGCAGAGGATTGTCTGGTGTTGTACGCTTGATGTAGATGCTAAAAATGGGCAATTAGCGAACCATAAAAGCAAAGGACTTGAACGTTTCAGTCAAGTAAATGAGAGAGAGCTGCTGCTAAGCCCTATCCAAATATTTCTGTTCTTTTTGTCAGGTCAGAGTATGGATATGTGATCTTTCAACAGTTCTGTCAAATAGATTTCAGCGTGCAGACTGGCCCAGACACAATGCTAACTTTCCCACAGCAGACTATTAGTGCCGCCCTTGCTGTCAACAGGCGCCCAGCATGGACAAATGGGGCGGAACCAAATGAAAGAGAAGAAATGAAAAAGCGATGCTCTCCCCATGCTCAATGGATGAAGTAGAAGGGAAATGAATGTTGAAGTATACCCATTGCCCCCTCATGTTCACCTTTGACCTCTAACCCACTGATACTCTCCCGCTCATTTACTGACATTTCTGGCATTTCCTGCCTGCACGCAAACACAACCGTTGAAGTGTCAACTAGGACATGTCAAGTTTAACTACTATGTGAATTATACAGCCTTTATCAGTGGTTCCTGCCAAAAAAAGGACAAAAAAAAATCAAACGTGTTTGATTTAATATATGGCTACGTTCAAACCAGAAAAGGAAGAGAAAATATCACAAAAGTACATTTCACTTCCATATGATATTTTCATTTGCCTGTGGTTTCAAAAACTTCTGCCTTGTCTATTTATTGTGTTATCTTTGGCGATCTTAAGCTTAAACTATTCCTACGCACACAAAACAGAAGCTCTTGATGTATTTTTGCACCATTCACCGTTACAAAAGCAACAAAAAATGTCTCACTCTTTCAAGTCATCCACTCACTGTAAAGTCAATAAATTTCGCACCAGAATGCAGCGGTGCTTTTAGTTATATTTTGGCTGATTGAGGAGGCTGGAGGAGAATGCTGGCATCCAGCTCGGTTCGCCTATGATGTTATAGCCAGATGTTTGTATTTCATAGGCAGTAGTGGACAGCTGCCATGACATCACTCAGACGACAACAGGACTCTTGGCCTGAGACAGGAAGTGACTCAGGGGAAGTAAGGTGAGGTTAGGCAGGTGTCCATCTATCTCTTACCTTGTACACATACACAAGGATATTCACTCATTCTTGCAATGCAGGCTAGGTTGAAGCAGACCCAGACTTAAATAAACACACTTTCAGACCTACTGTTAGGTAGACCTGAAGAAGGCATTAGAACTTCTCAGAAATTCCTAGTTCATTTCCCCTCAAGGACAATCATGGTGAGCTAATGAATTCAACAGATTATCTTGGATACAATTAACATTCACAGCACTGTACGTTTTTACAATATAAAAAAAAGGTGATGAACATGTTACAGGTTTACACACATGACTAAGGTCATTACTGTGCCACTGTTATTGTTATTATTGTTTTCGGCTTGTTTTTTGTCAGATTCCTGAGCCCAGGATATCCATGGTGACATTTTACCGATGGTACAGTTTTTACTCGTAAAAGAAGTATAGTGAAATGTGACTCCTACTGACACATAGTGATAAATGCCATGAATCAGCAAAGGGCTGGGATGGCGTGTGTCCCCGACTAGCATTGCTGGGTTCTTCATATGAAGCCAGTTAAACTAATGGAAAACTTGTGGGGAAGGAATTAGCACCATACCACCCAAGAAAATGCACCCCCCCCCTCCCCCCGCATCCTTAGCACTGCAGATGCCTGCAAACTCATGCTAATCGATTCTAAGCAGCACATTCAAGACCAGGTTTGCTTTTAGGCCACCAACAGCGAGCGATATGTTCTGTTCACAAACTAAATCGCTCATGCTAAACATAGTGCCACATTGGGGCGGGGGGGGTTGGGGGGGGGGGGGGATCAGCACAGACATAATCTATATTATATACTAAATACAATTAACTGCTCTATTCTGAGTGGATGCCGAAGGTAAATGCGATCTCAGAACACTAGGCTTTAAAAAAAAGTTTGCTTAAGTATGAATATAATCAATCAAAATTTGATATAATTTTAAGACCAAAAAAACCAACACTTTAATCCAGTGGTGTAAAAGATCTAAAAAACTAAACAAAACAGGAGATGCTTTCTATGAGAAACTGGTTAATGCCATCTGCTGGTAGGATCTGTTGAGGACCTATTCAAACAGCATGAACACTAATCAGGGCAAAAAACACTGCATCACAAATCGACTTAGTGTTTTGGATTTTTTTTCTTTCCACGATTTAAGGATTAGAGTTTGTTGAGTCACATGATTACAGGTGAGAGAACCAGAGGTCATCAATACATTCCTATAAAGGTTGGCTGATTTACGAAAAACTGTAAACAGGGAAGGGGTGAATCATTTCCAACTCAGTTATGACACAGCTAGCGACCTCAAACCATTCACAGCTGATTCTAATTTGTTGCCATAGTGTATCCATATACACAAAGATGCTATGAATGGTCTCGCATGTAAAATCAGCAATACCATACCTACTTATTCATGAGAACATACATATATCACTCAAGCTCTTTAAAAGACACTGAACAGACACACCAGCTAGACCACCAACTACGTTCAGCACTGCTCTCCAGCTGCCCTGTAGGAACAAACAGCCTAAAGACTGTATGCTCTGGCCATCTGTTTGCGCCCTCTTTCAGATTGACTGTCCTAACAGAGACACGCTCCGCACAGCTTTTACAAGCAAAGTCCAAATTGCTTTCATGCAGCACACTCACTATGCTGCTATGGTGACCGTACACCACTAGATTTAAGGAAATGAAACCAGACTTGACTAAATGGGGTCCTTGGGAACATAAGGGATGTGGTTCATTGGGGAGTTAGAAAGGCCTTATGTCCCAACAACACATATTTAGAGGTATGAGTCAAATTGGATTGGCATGAGATCAAAGCAAACATTGCGTTTGACCACGAGGGCTTGGGAGAGTGCTCTGACTCACCTCCAATGAGGCACCTGCTCTGTGGGTGTATGTGTATATGTATGTGTGTGTGTGTGTGTATGTTTGCGTGTCTGCGTGTGGAAGACAAAATTACTCCCCGCTATTCTGAGCGGATGCCATGGTGATTAGTGTAAACAACTGTTTCATAGGAAGGTAAATGCGAGCTCAGAACACTAGGCTTTAAAGTGATCTTTAAAAGCTTGTATATGAAGATTTATTCAGTTGTCATAAAGTAATTATTTTGACTGATGGAGGCTTCTGTTTTATGCAGGACGTCTGTCGTCAGCTCATAACCACCTATCAAACAGCTACCGGTATAGAAAATGCAGCAGGTGATTTGGGATTTTCCAGGGGACTTGTACAAGATTTTATCTGAATCAAACGGAGAATTCGGCGATGTCTGCCCCGAAGCTAGTTGCAATGAATCTGTCATTTGGTGTTTTTGTTAGGTGAACTTTTGATGAGAGGATAATCTGCTGTTCCAGAGGGAGAAGTGGAAAAACACAAACAAACATAAGACTTCATAAATAATACTGAATCATTTCCTAACATTTCCTCCAGCCTGGTAGACTTATCCCCCCGCCCCCTGCCACCCCCTCCATCAATCACCTACACACTTACACAAACCATAAAACTAATAATTTAATACAATAATGGGTGGTTCAAAAGGATATACGGATTAGAATCTTTGCTTCTAGGTCTTTCAGGCATTCTGGAAAAGTAATTTCTCTGTGTGTTTTCCTCTCTTACCAAAATGTGGATACAAGGCTTTTTGATGTGTTTTGAACTACTTCACAGATGCCGCATTTCCAAGTATGCTGGACGTCATCATACGGATGCTTTTCTGAGAGGCAAAGCAAACCACACCTCAAATTAGCACGCCGCTGTGGGATAACAAAGGCCTTCCAATAGACCGCTGCCCTGATCCGAACGCCGGCATCCCCTTGGAACATGGCCAAAAGTCATATTCTGCCCAGCCCCGGGTTCACTTCATCAAAGGTTCATGCTGCATATTTTCCGAACGTCAACCGCCAGAAATCTGGAAATCTGATTCTGCTGCTGTATGAGTCTGGTTAGAGGAACTACAGATACTTTCAGTGTGGTTTGCACTTACTGAGACAAATCAAATTACAGTTCCTTTCCAAACTGAATCACTCCCAACCGACGTTAAGCCTGACGTGTGGAAATCCTTATGGTTGTATTTCATTCAAGCCTTTTTTTCATGTTTCAAAAAAGAAAACCCACCCTAAGAACTACAGCCCCTGGGATCCTGCACATCAATATACAAATATAAAATTCACTTATTTGTTTTCACAAAGGAAGCTAAATTGCTATTTTTTTCAGCAACCACCTACCATATAGATGTCATTAGTTTACTAAAAACACATTAAATCTCCTGTGTGGCATATAAAAATTCTCCCTGGGAAGAATTCATAAAATAAGGTTAAAGTGACGTGGTTGTTCAGCTAATGTTACAAGAGGGTGGTTTTAGGACTGTGCCCTTTGGGACTATCTGGGGTGACCCTGACCTCTTCCATGGCATTCCCTCTGAAAAGAGCGGACTTGGAGCGTGGAGGGTGGGAAATGAACGACTTAATGTGGTAGTACGTGGAAGGCAGCAGGAGAAATGCGTGGTAAATGTGAAACATGGCAGGGGAGTCGTATTCCCACACAACTCAATTAAAGCTTTATGGACTCGGTGCAGTAAAAAGCCAACCATTAAATCGAAAAGTTTCCCAAAGCATGTTTCCCCTCTTGGTTCCCCGATAGACTTCCATGAAGAAACGCAGGTTTTTATTGTTGAATGAAATGTAATTTTCATTAAAGACGTCCATTTTGAGGGGTTTAAAGCAGAAACAATCCCCCCTGGATGTGAATAAAACTGCAATGACCACAGACAATGCAGTATTTTGGTAGGCTGAATATGATAATAATGTAATACATACACTTTGTTTTATGCAGTGTGTTGAGAACAGCTAAATATGAAATAAAACATGCACTATATGTGCTTCAAAACAATTACAGAAAACAATATGACTCAAAAATAACAATATGACTTAGACATAGTATGGGACAATAATGATAATAGACAAAGTTTAAATGACTATTTTAGCGATTTAGGGAAATTTTGCAATTGCTTTATTCTTAGTGATTACTACTTCTCCGTCTCTCGGATAGCTTACGGCATGTCAGAATCTGCATTCTTTTTGCTTGAACAAAATTATTTATGACTGCTTTAAGATTCAATATTTAAATGGCACATCCTTAATAAGTAAGTTAAATGCAGTTTTATATGAAGTGTGTTTAAATGTGGTTGAGTTTTTATCACCTTAATCAAGTGTGCTTATTCCATTCATTGCTTCAGATGATGGTGGTTCCAACCGCAATATAATTAAACAATGATACAGGAATTCTGCCAAGAGATAGCACAACAAAATGTGCCTCAGCATGAACAATAACAGCAGGACAAATCTTCTCCTTTGTTTCTTTCTGAGATTATTAATGAAGTGCTCACTTATGCCAGGGTTCAAACCATTCACTACACTGCTCACATTTCCAACTGTCTAAATGATTGATAGCTCTCACCAGGACATGTTTGACTTAAACATTTAACATAGCTTTAACCTTAACGTTTGAAATCTACATGGACTAGGTGTGAGTTTTAGATTTTATATGAGCTAGTTTGTAGGGCCAGCTACTCAGACATTTCTTAAGCCTAGTCTTATACTCAAAGAAGATTTTCAGTAAAGAACCTCCAATGCCAGATCAGGATTAATTTGAGTGGGAAAAAATTATCTCGCAGAGAAGCCAAGCACGGGGCAGTGCCAGATTTCAAAATCTGCTGAACAGGAAGATACAGGAAGAACAAAGTACCTAATAATCACTCAGGAAAATCCATTCATGGAACAATTTACCATTGCATAGGACAGAAGATTTTCACAGGCTGTTGGACCACTGCCTAAATTTAGTACAGTTCCATTTAACCAACAAACCAAATTTGTGATTTCAAGAACATAGTAAATACATATAAATACATAATGTAAATAGATAAATAAACTTTGACAAATAACGTATTCCCACAGCCACAATGGGAAATCATATATTTTTTATGATAAATACACATAATTCATTTACAAATAAAGTGGTTATGATGAAATAAATACATATTAAAAATCTGAGCTTCATACTTCATGTGCTATCGCACTGAAATGTACATTGGACATCTTTAGAACCATTGAAAATGCAAAACACTCATTAAAATATTTATTTTCTCATTTCGGGTAGACATAAATATAAT